>CAUYQV010046136.1:0-32664 GCA_963574575.1 Galagoides demidoff
TTCTGCCATTACAAGAGATACATGATACAATACACAAAATAACAATTGTTACTTGTATATATTGAGCATTACAATTTTAATATAGTTTTTCCTTTCTCAAAACTTTCATATGAAAGCTATAGCCCAATTATAGCCCAAGAACATGGGGATAGGGGAGAGGCAGGGGAGGGGAGGATGGAGGATGAGTGGAGGGAGGGTGTTTGGTGGGACCACGCCTATGGTTCATCTTACAAGGGTACATGTGAATCCTTCTAAATGTAGAATATAAATGTCTTACTGCAATAACTAAGAGGATTCCATGAAGGCTATGTTATCCAGTTTGATGAAAGTATTTCAAATTGTATATAATACCAGCACACTGTACCCCATGACAGTTGACTTAATTAAAAATAAAAAGAGTAAAAACAAATCATGTGAAACTGACTGCTTCCATTAAAGCAGGAGACTGTAGTTCCAGCTACTTTTGGAGGCTGAGGCAAGAGAATCGCTTAAGCCCAAGAGTTTGAGGTTGCTGTGAGCTGTGATGCCATTGCACTCTACAGAGGGCAGCATAGTGACACTCTGTCTCAAAAAAAAAAAAAAAAAACTTACTAAATGTAGAATGTAAATGTCTTAACACAATAACTAAGAAAATGCCATGAAGGCTATGTTAACCAGTTTGGTGAAAATATTTTAAATTGTATATAAAACCAGCACACTGTACCCCATGACTGCATTAACATACACAGCTATGATTTAATAAAAAAAAAAAGAAAAGAAAGAAAGAGAGAACCTACATATCTGTCTCTCCAGTTTAAATTCTGTACATTTAGCATTTTGAGTAAGTCTAGCAGGGGTCCTCAAACTTTTTAAACAGCGGACCAGTTCACTGTCCCTCAGACCGTTGGAGGGCCAGACTGCAGGCCTTGGGCCAAGTCAGCTACTAAGCAGGACAGGCAGCGGCAGCAAAAACACCCAGCAGGCCAGATAAATGTCCTAGGCAGCTGCATGTGGCCCGCGGGCCATAGTTTGAGGACACCTGGTAGACTTACTAGGTGTCAAGTATCCTTGAACATATCAAAATCCCAAACATTTAATATGTTAATCTACTTATTCCTAGACTGATATGTGGAATAATTTGAAATGGTACCTGGCACTGAAGCAGATGGTTGGAAAGTTATTCTCTTTTCTCATCTCTTCAACCATTTGATTTTACCAAGAGGCATCTCAGTTTGGTGCTAGTAAGGGCTTTCACACCTTTATAAACACTTGATAATTCCCCCCTTAAATAACAAAAACAGATGCAGCATAGGCCTATGAACAGTTTTCAACAGAATGTAGGCAGATGATAATATTATTATTTGTTTTTGCAGTTTCTTCATGTTTATTTATAACAAGCAATACTTACTTTCCATGTGTAAGAATGCTGTAGTTTTCTAATTATGATAAATATAATTAAGCAAAAGTATGTATTTGAAATAAAATATTATTTGAATTATAGTGGAGATGGTGTGTGAATGTGGTGACAATTCTGGAAAGGGGTACTTAAATTTGAAAAAAAAAACTGGACTGTTGTAAATGTTCTTTGAAATGGGCTGCTGTGTCACCACCCTACGGCAAACACACAGGATAATCTGGAATCCTGCTCTCTCCGTTTAATGAGCACATTCTTGCAGAATCTGAAGGGCTTTAACTCTGTCTATAAAGTCATTGATTCAGTGTTAAATAAGCTAAGTTTCTTAGAGCTCATGAAACTTGTAATCTTGTTCTGATGATAACCATTTACATTC
This sequence comes from Galagoides demidoff, assembly GCA_963574575.1. NCBI lineage: Eukaryota > Metazoa > Chordata > Mammalia > Primates > Galagidae > Galagoides > Galagoides demidoff. The sequence goes on from CAUYQV010046136.1 coordinate 1,770, forward strand.
TGAAATCTATAACTATATTTCAAACTGTGACAGCTTTATACCACATGATTTTGGCACAACTGTCACTTCCTTATAATTTCAAAGCCTTCACAGCCTGGAGAGTTGTTGTCTGTAAATTTCTTTATAATCAGTGGATTCTGGTAGACTTGGAGGAATTATGGAGGAATTAATAGACCAATAGTAAATAAACTTCCAAGGGCTTAATTATTTTTATAATAGTCAACAATTTTTTAGCAATGGATTAATTTTAAATGCATATTGTTATCTATCACATTTAAAGGACACATTCAGTCAACCTTTTCTTTTAACTTGAAACTTACTATGAAAAGTTATTATGTAAAGTAACAATTTTATTTCAAATACATACTTTTGCTTAATTATATTTATCATAATTAGAAAACTAATTTCAAAGTAAAATTGGACATTGGCTAAGATATTTATTCAAATATTTATTTAGCATATTTATTTCAAAACATGTTGTACAACATATATGCATCTGTGTGTGTGTATATATATATATATATATAATTTTACTTATATATTTAAAAATGTTTAAAAAGGTAAAAGATTGACAGCTGCTGGGAATATAGGGGTGACCAAAACATGGACCTGAACTTCACAAACATTTACAGTACAGTGAAGGAACCAGTGAATAAGCAATAAAAATAGTGCGATAAATGGTTAGGTGGCTATAACAGGGGTATCCATATTTATCCATTACCTTCAAGGTTCTGACACTTTTGATATACTTTGGTTGCGGGGAGGTCACACTGTGAAGTTTGTAAAACAAAATGAACTGGAAACACTCAGGTGGTGCTTTAACTTTCCCAAGGGAGTCTGGTATAAACTGAATGGATATTCAGGAACATTGATTCTCTACAGTAAGGGATAGGAGGGGAAGTTGGAAGATTCTAGACTATTACCTTACTATTTTTATCTTCTTACAACACTGAGAGCTTATATCACGTTTCCACATGTGTTATTCATTTCATTCCTATAATGGTCCACTAAAAGAAATGCCTACCATTTATCATTTTAGACACAAGGAGACAAAGCCTAATAACGGTGAGTAACTTGGCCACTATTACAGGTGCAGATACGTGCAATTTCTGGACTTCAAGCTAGCTCTTTCCATTGTACCAATGCGGATTCTGTTAGTGTGGAGGGACAGAACTAGATTACCGCCTATTTTTTCCTTTATTTTATAAGTGAAGAAATTCACGTCTGGCAAAAATGAGTGATATAGTAAAGTCCACATTTCTGGATTTTAGAGACAATATCTGTATGTAGATAAGAACTATTGGGAGAAGCTATCTGGCCTGCTGACTCAATAATGGAAACCAGGCCTTGGAAAACCACTGAATGGGACATCAAAAGACCTGGGTTCTAGTTCTGCCATATTGTACGTTATTGGGAGAACCTTGGACACAATTATTGCTTTTATTTTTACAGGACCTCTATTAACTTCCCTTGCTAGAAAAGAGGAAGGGGAACCAAGTGGTGATTGCTATTCTTTTTTCCTGTAAGAGAGGATTAAAGAGCTACATGCTCCAGATGGTCACAACTGGAGGGATGAATGATTACGAGTGGCCCTATGACATCTATTATCCAAAAAGAGGCCAGAGTTCAGAAGTAAAAAGGACGACTTTTGGAAATTTCTGGAACATTTATGTATCTCTGTAAATGTCAGTTTTATTAGCCAGGTCTCTTCTTGGGTAGATTTGGCACTAAACATTACTTATAGAAGTGAATTCATTTGTATTTCAAGGGCAGTAAGAAAATGGATCTTCCTATAATTAAAAAATTTTGTAACTTTGTCTTTTTGTTAACTGTCTTCAATCAAGTCCCTTGATTTTACTGGTAATGTGTTGCCATAGTTTTCTAGGGGTGGTATAACAAAGTTTCACAAACTGAGTGGCTGAAACAACAGAAACTTATTGTCTCACAGTTTCGTCCTAGATCAAGGTGTTGGTTTCTTCTGAAGACGTGTGGAAAGATCTATTCGAAGACGTGTGGAAAGATCTATTCCGTGCCTGTGGCCTGGTTTGCTAATGGTTGCCAGAAGTCCTTGGCTGATAGAGCATCCCTCTGATTTCTGCCCTTGTCTTCACACTCATTCTCCCTGTGTGTGTCTGTGCCCAAACTTCCCCTTTTTGTAAGGACTTTTCTCATATGGGATTCAAGCCATTCTAGTGACCTCATCTTAATATACCTAATTATATTTGCAGTGATCCAAACTCCAAATAAGGTAACAATCTGAAGTGGGTTAGAAATTCATAGCATACTGGACACATTTAACAGTCAGGGTTCCACTAGAGAAATTTAACACATAGGATATGTTGTGAGCATGTATGTTCACACACATATGTGTGTATGTGTGTAGGGGGGGACAAGAAGACAGAGGGAGGGAACATGTAAGGGAAAGGGTAAGAGCATTTCCGTGAGAGATTATTTTATTGCAAAGAAGTGTAATGTGGTGGTGAGGGCTAAACAGGCAAGTGCAAGTCCACACGGCAGATCCCATTAGGAAGGACAGTTGGAAACTCTTGGCCACAAGCTGAGGCTTCAGTCCACAGGTGGAATTTCTTTTCCTCGGGGAAGTATCAGCGTTGTTCTTAAAGACTTTCAGCTGATTGGAACAGGCCAACCTGGATGATCTAGGATACTCTCCTTTAGATAAATCCAACTGAAGTAAACATCATCAGATCTACGAGGTACTTTCACAGCAAGCCCCAGATTAATGTTCATTTAGATTAGTGGGCCCTATGGCCTGGCTAAAGGCACTCTTAAAACAGACCATCACACTAAATTACAGGGTAGGGGCAAGATGCTACTGTATTGTAGCTCAGCCCAGATGAGCTGGGGCAAACAATCCTGGTTATACTATTGAGTACTGGAGGGTCAACTGTCGAAGGCTTTTGTGCTGCTGTTTCGCAGGCCAGCACCTCCGGTGTTTTTCTCCTTTCGGCCACTGTCTCAGCACAGCCTCCGCTCTTCTAGTGCCTATCATGGGGCTCGAGCTTCGTTCTTCCAATTCAATCTTGAGTTCTCTGAAGAAAAAATGCCCAAAGCAATTTTCACCCCATCACACACTGGTAATCATTTTATTTTTCTGATTATGTTTCCCTCTCTCTTTCAGCCCTTTGGTAAATTACGCAGGGACCCTTTATTCTCATTCTCTCTTTTTCTGTCTCTCTGTGTGTCTATGCTAAGTGCCAGCTGTCATTGCTTGGCAGATAATTACCATTTTACAAACAGTATTTAGGGAAATGACATCAGTTTCTGAATGTAGGGCTGTCATGGCTTATTCACGGGGCTTTCCTCTGCTAACCACCTTCTCTATGTGCAGGCTGGGTAAAATCAGTGGGGATTAAGGGGAGGGGAAAGGGAAGACCCCTCTGCTCCAAGCTTTTGGAGAACAATTGAATCCCATTTGTCACTGTTAGTCTGACAACCCTCATTTCACTCCTCCTGAATTCCCCCTGCAATACTCTGCTTTTTGTGGATAAATAAATGAATGCTGTATGAGTTCAGGGGACTAGCTTCTCCATCTGCAGTCCTTACCGCCTGAGGAAGCTGGTGGGTAGAAAGGCAGAAGCAGCTGGATTCTGTCCTGGATGACAGTATCAGCTGAGCAGCGTGGGTCTCTCTCTCTTTTGATTTTCTTGATTGTTCTATTGAGTGAAAAATGTCCTAAAATAGTATGAGGTACAAAGTACACTCCTTTCGGTTCTTCAGTTAGCTCAATAATCCGCCCCCTAGAAACACTGGTTAAATATCTTGGTAAGTGCGTCAGATCAAGTAGAGAGAAGCAGGCTAAGAAAACAAGAAACCCAATTATTAACTATAGTGTGCGGGTCAGATGGTGTCATGAGAAGAGTGCTCCACTTCAAGTTACATTGTCTGCATTCTATTCTGGGCCCTCGGTTAAGAAAGATAAGCCTTTTGGCCAATCCACTCCTCATTCCCCACTGTATAATAAAAATAACAACACTAACAAATTTTCTTTCTTTTTCTTTTCTTTTTCTTTTTTATTTTTTTAGAGATAGAGTCTCACTCTGTCACCCTCAGTAGAGTGATGTGGCACCACAGCTCAGAGCAATCTCCAACTCCTGGGCCTAGGCTATTCTCTTGCCTCAGCTTCCTGAGTAACTGGGAGTAAAGGCACATGTCACAATGCCCGGCTATTTTTTGTTACAATTTGGCCGGGGCCAGGTGCAATCCTGCCATCCTCAGTATATTGGGCCAGTGCCCTAACCACTGAGCCACAGGTGCCACCCACTAACAAACTTTCTATGGTCAGGCACTATTCCAAGGACAGATGTTCCTCAACTTAAAATGGGGCTGTGTCCCCGTAATCTCATCATAAGTTGAAAATGTAGTAAGTCAAAAATGCATTTAATACACCTACGGTACCCAACATCATATCTTAGGCGAGACCACCTTAAACGTGGTCAGAACACTTACATTAGCCTCCAGTGAGGCAAAATCATCTAGCCACATAGTACCCTTGCAGTGCTTTCCAGCCTTTTTTATCTCACGGCACACTTGAACCTATAGTTAAACTTTGGTGGCACACTTAAATTATGTTGATCAAAAAAAAAAAAAAGAGAGAGAGAGAGAGAGGAAGAGAGTAAGAATATACTTGCGGTGCTTTGAAATTCTTTCAAAATTATTAATGATTGGGTGGCACCTGTGGCTCAAAGGAGTAGGGCACCAGCTCCATATACCAGAGGTGGTAGGTTCAAACCCAGCCCTGGCCATAAACTGCAAAAAAAATTTTTTTTAAAGTTATTTTAAAAAATTAATAATTAATGATCATCAAACATGTGCATGGCACAACTCAGATACTCTTGTGGCACTCTTGTTGATAATGGCTGCTGTACAGCATAATTTGCTCACCCTCATGATTGTGTGACTGGGAGCTGTGGCTCTCTCCTCCTTCCCAGCATTGCAAGGAGTATTCTATAGCATATCACTAGTTTAGGAAAAGATCAAATTCGAAGTGCAGTTTCTACTGATAGAAAATAACTGCTATTGCTCCATTATAAAGCTGAAAATCATATGTCAAGCCATCGTAAGTCAAGACCCATCTATACTTTATTTATGTGAGTGACTTAACCTCTCAAGAGGCTTATTGATACATTTTATTGTCCATAATTCATCATCAAGAAAATGGATACATAGAGAGGTTTAGTTACTTGTTTACTGGGTTAGATTTTAGACAGCCTAGTTCTGGGGTCTAGGCTCTTGGCTACAGTAGAGGATGACAAAGTCTGTTTCTAGTAGCACAAGGGAAATTGATGGGAGTAGTATAGAATCTTGCTTATGAGTTGTCTGAGAAGACCTTAAAATTATATAGCCCCCCTATTTCTCCCGCCCAGCATCTCTGTGATGCAGGCTCTTGTATTCTTCTCCAGGTGAAGTATCACCAAGGCAGGGTGGTGCGAGGGGGGGACTGTAGAATTTGAAGAAGCTTCCTTTTGCCAGGTTGTACTAGAGGGTTCCTGGCCTTTCAGAGACCTAAGGAAAATGATTCTATTGCTAGCAGCAAATTGGGCTGAATAGCTAATGCTTTGTAAAGTTGAATTATAATTTTTATTGAATCAGAGAAGTGATCGGAATGAATAAGTATTGTGAGTTCAAGCTTGTGGCAAGTCGTTTGGTGCATTTGTACAGTAAGAAATCATAGTACTTTCTGACTCACTAATTGCCAATTTGCCTACAAAGATCTCTTTAATAAGAGCAGTCCCTTAGTTCATAAAGCTGCAGTCCTGATGGCCTGGTTCCTTGCTATCACAGCTACGGATGTTCTTACCATTTCTAATTCTACTGGAAGTCTGTATTTTCTTTCTTTCCCGGCAAGCTATGTTCTTTCCCCTTCTTTCCTTTTTCTTCTCAGTTACTTAATGGGCAGGATTGCAAACAAAAGTAGATGTGGTTTTATCACTGAAGCTAAAACTAAAAAATGAACTTGTTATAAAATAAATATGGCTTTAGAGTCTATAATTCTAAATGATAAACATTATAACTTAATCATAAGATATTAGAGTGTTAATCAGGTTCTATAGGGAAATACACAACCTCAAAGAAGCCTTTAGTTTGGTGAACACACACAGGGCTGTGGGCCTGGGAAGCTTCCTTGTGAATGAAGACACTGCCTACTTTGGGCCATACAGCCTTGACTAAGTCACTTAATGTTAACATCCCTCATCTATGACATGGAGCTAATCATTTCTGTGCAGTATTGTTAAAAATGGATAGTACATTACACATGTGTTAGAGCTCAGTAGATCCTAACCATTGTCATCAATCGTGCCTTATAAACTTACTTCTATAGGCAGCTGCAGAGCCAGATTCCAAATAAGCAACTTCCACTCTAAGTACTCGTACCACTGTTTCTACAAATTGGGAGTTATTCATATGCTCTTACAAAATATTACCCTTTAATTTTCTGAGTAAGAGATAAATGAAGCAAATAAATTTCTCTTGCCTTAGTGACTAAGCTAAATATAATGATTCTGAGTTTGTATGAATTCTACACAGAAATAATTCCTGTTTGACATTCTAGTGGAGATTTGCTGAAACAGCCACACTAGGCATGAAAACAGACCCACGACCATATACCTACACTGTGCTGATGCGGTGCTGTCCCAGATCCTTCCATTTCTGATCTAGCATAATGCAGCCTCCCCTTCTGCTTCTTGATGTGAAGTTCACATTTAATATCACTTTTGTATTAGACCACAAAGTAAAGAAAATGACTCCAAAACACACAAACAAACACACACTGTGACGTATCTTTTGGCATGTGGGAAGGGATAGCCCCAAACAGGCTTTTCTAGATTTTTTCCATTAGCACATAAACACGTGAAGGTTGATCAGATTATATGGAGGTACGTTATATGGTTGATCTAGTTATATGGAGGTACAGAAATGGGAAGTGGTAGAAAACATGGGAACTGGGAAGTAAAATGAAAAGCTTTAGCACAGAAGCCAAACCACCTCCCGCACATGGGTGCCAGGACTGTGAGAGAGACTGGAAACCCAAGCCTGGTGCCTTAGACATTCATGACCCACTGATTTGAATTTTCTCTTTATAACATTTCGTGTTATTAATATATGACTCAATAACAAAAGGTCATAACATATTTTGGCTAAAAAATTCCCTTGGATAAAACATGGCATCCATATTCTAAGAAAATATTGTTTTGGGTGGATAGAGTTTGTATATTAATGCTGTGACTGTAGGGAGAAAATGAGATATAAAAATAAAGCTATTATTTATTTATACCTCACTTTGTTCCAGAGAAAATTTAGAGAAAAAACTAAGGTAATTATCTGATTATGCAAGCAAAAGCAAAACAAAAAAGTAAATAATCCAAGTTTTATAAAAATAAGCTTTATATTTATGTGTATGGATATGTACACACACACAAACATTCTTCTCCATACACATATTTGTATTCTAAAAATTTTAAGTTGGTATTGTATATGCTTAAGTGTAGAGAAATAAAATTGGCTAAAGAGGAACTGTTAATGAGAGAATAAATTATCCTCTGCTGTGACTTGAAGTAGATCAACTATGTAAAAAGTTCACAGAGACAGTGCTATGGGGGACAGGGTATGGGGAAAGTTGACCTTGTTCTTCTCTTCCTGTCAATCATCATGAAAAACATGTCCTTATGCAGTGGATCCGCACTGCCCCATACGTAGGTGGCCAGCACAGGTGGCCAGCACAGGTGGCCACTGAGCTCTTGCAATGTGACTAGTCCAGCTGAGACACATTGGAAGGGTAAATGTACACCTGATTCCAGGACCTTGGTCTTGAAAAGGTGGGTGATTTCATGAATATTTTAATTCATCATAAGTTAAAATAATATTTTAAAAACCTAAATTAGGTAAAATAGGTTTATGAAAATTAATTTTGCTGTTTGATGTTTACTTTATTTTCTTTATTTTTTGAGACAGTGTCTCACTTTGTTGCCCTCAGTAGAGTGCTTGGGATCACAGCTCACAGCAACCTCGAAGTCTTGGGCCCAAGTGACTCTCTTGCCTTAGCTTCTTAAGAGGCTGGGACAACAGGTGCCGGCCTCAACACCCGGCTATTTTTAGAAATGGGGTCTCACTCTTGCTCCAGCTGGCCTTGAACTCCTGATCTCAAGCAATCCATGTGCCTTGGCTTCCCAGAGTGCTAGGATTACAGGCATGAGCCACTGTGCCAGGCTAACTTTTTTCTTTTTAGAAAAAACACAGCTACAAGAATATTCAAAATTCCATATGTGCCTCTCAGTTCTTTTGCTTGCATTACATTTCTTTTGGAGAGCCCTGGGCTGGACATGCCGGTCTATGCAGGGAAGGGTTGTGAACAAGTCAGGGGGTGGAAGCAGATCAGGAGGTCCCTGCTGCCAATTTGGTGGGGGACAGAGCTTGGTGGGAGACAGAGAGGAATTCCCTCCCAGTTAACATACAGAGATGAGGAGCTACTCTTTCTCCCTCTTCAGGACTCATCCCCGGCTACAGCAGGGGGGCTGGGCGGAATGGTGTTGAGTCTAATCCCTTTGCTGTAGCACTGGGCAAATCCACAGAAGAGGAAAGAAAGATCAGCAAGTAATTCCACCTCCAGTTTCTGCTTCCATCTTTGGGAGGGCTTACTGTGTGTGAATATCATTAACATGTTTGTTGTTGTTGCCTTTTTCCCTCCAAATGGGGGTTGCCCTTCCACTGGGTCTCTATCTCCTTAGAGAAGCCATGCCTTCTGCAAGGCCACAGGTGTCTCTTTGCATGTGGATGCAACTGCATAACTTGGTGAGGAGCAAGACACCTTATTTCCTGTACCAGATCTGCCCTCACGTGCTGGCAAAGTTGCTTACCCTCCCTCAGCCTCAGTTTCCTCCTCTGTTTCAAACTCTAATATTTGACGATTCTATAAAGCACACTGGAGCAGTTTGGGGCTTATTTGTAACTTACTCTCTGCCTTGTTCAGTGCAAGAACCTGAAAAAGATTCTCCCAGGAATCTAATTCACTCTGAGATTTTATGGTTGAAGAAAGCACATCTAGTGGTCTCTTGTTTGCTCCCAATCGGCATTCTCTAAACTGGGCCTAAACTGGTTGCTATGGTAACACAGGCCCTAGAAACTTGATATGTCTTCTTTAATACATCTTACTTTGAGATACCTATAAAGACAATATTTCTACAGGATGCCAGTATCCAATTCATTTTAATTTAAGGGTGATACCAGTTAGAAAAGAAAGCTCTATCAAAATAACACACGCACACACACTCCAACTGTTAGGAAACAAGGCCCTGGGTACAGTGAGGAGGAAGAAAGGCAGGGTGATATCAGAGAGATGCTTGCAGACCTGTCAATCTTATGTATTTGGCAGAGGGAAATTTTCTTGGCAAAGAAAAAATCTCTGAGAGATTTAAAGATTCTATTGAAATTCACACTGCATATTGCCATTCCCCACAAAGGCCCTTTAAGCTGAGACAGTGAATGAACACAGGCCTCCCCAACTGGGCCAGTGCTGACAGCCTTGGCACCACTCTTCACATCCCGGCTGCCTCTCCTGTCAGCCGCTGAGCCCGTGGGATCCTCAGAGACCCGGGAGGGGCAAGCAGCAGGGTTTCTGAGGGCCTTGGGAACTCCCGGCTGGGCTGTGGAGCTGGGCTAGTCACTCAATCAGATTCCCTCTGCTTAAAAAAATAAATAAAATCTGATTTCAAATCCGTTCAAGTTCCATTTGGGTTCTTTTCACACCTGAAATTCCCTTATTTAATCACCTGCCACCAGCATTCAAGTGGCACCTGTAGCCTGACGAGCCAGATTGCTCTTTCCAGCCAGCACCTCCTGAGAGTGGGTGGCTTTTATTGTTTTCCTCATCAACTCTCTATTTTTGGTTCTCATCTGAGTTCCTTCACACGTCCTCTGAGATTAAATCTCTCCTTGGACTTGACTTATGTCTTTACACTCATTTTTTTGTTCAAAGTATATGTGAAAGCTCTAGATTGGGAGCCCAGAGGTCTGGGTTCTATTTCTACATTTTCTGCATTCTCTACTCATGAACTTGAAAAGGAATGTTTTGTTCTCTCTTCCTCTGATTAGGATTTGGTAAACATTAGTGTGATATAGTTGATTAAATCATAGGTGATAATGAAATTGGGCAGCACTAGGTCTTTGAAGAGAGCCCCTCAACTTGGGATTAGGAGATCGGTTATACTTGCTAGCCCCAAACTGAATGCAGATATGAAACAAGAAAAGGAGGACATGGTACCAGCTGAGATAATAAAAATGAATATACAGACTTCACTACTACAACAGAGATTACGTATAAGGCAGCATTATAAATATACATGTATAATTTGCATGGCATTTATGCAGAATTATTAGATATATATATATCATCAGTGCTTTAATAGTTATTATTAAAAGATATCATTTAAAGTATAGTCACTTTTTTCTTTATTTTTTTGAGATATACTATCATTTTGTCACCCTGGCTAAAGTGCCAATATCATAGCTCACTGTAATTTCAAACTTCTGGGCTTAAGCAATTCTCCTGCTTCAGCCTCCTGAGGACCTGGGACTATAGGCATGCACCACAATGCCCAGATAATTATTCTATTTTTAGTAGAGATAGGGTCTCACTTTTGCTCAGGCTAGTCTCCAACTCCCACACTTAAGTGATCCTCCTTCCTCACCTTCCCAGAGTGCTGGGATGACAGGCATCAGTCACTGTGCCCGGCCTATAGTTATATTTTAAAGCCTCTCAACTTCCCGGGGCCAGAGTTCTTTCACTGGTGATGAAGACCAGCAAGTATAATAATTCATAGTCCCAGGGAAAGGCAGATGTTACAGGTATCAGGGCTGTGTAGATCATTAGTCACTTAGTGGGATATTGTATGCAAACCTCTGAGCCATTCTCTGTTGTAGCCTTCTAAGCAACATGCTACAGCTACACTTGAGGAATGACACCCTTGGAAGCAGACATGTCTTACAGATTACAGACTATGTCAAGGTGTCCTCCTGTTCCATAACCCACCCAACAGTTGCTACAGGGATTGGCAGCTAAATCCCTCCATGGAAACATATTAAAGATACACTGGAGGCTTAATATTGTTTTCTTCCATGCTCACCAGAGGGAAAGCAACATCCTGCTTGATACAAATGGTTCTGTAGAAAATCTCCCTCTTTTGAAGTCATTTTCAAAGTCTAGGAGTTAAGCTCGTGTGTATGGCAGACCTAATTATTTCCTTTTGCACTGTGATTGTTGAAGCATCTTATTTTTGAAATAGATATGCCTCTAAACAGTTGTCTCTAAAGTGAATTTTGTCGGTTCTGTATGTGAAATATTATTTTCCCATTATGTATCATTTAAATTAAGTTTAATTCAGCCAACATTTTCTGAGGGCCTATTATATGCCCAGCACTGTGCTGAATATATGGGCTTTGGAGATGAATGAGACGCAGCTGTTACCTTCAAGAAGCTAGCAATCTAGCTAGAGAATCAGACCTCTCAGCAATTAATTCTGGCAGAATACTGTGTGTGCTATAATGGGCGCAGGGAAAAAAACGTGATAGAAGCAAAAGGGAGAGAGGAATTAATTCCATTTGGATGGGTCAGAGAAACCTTCGTATAAGTTGGAAGTGGGAGTTGGGCTTTAAAGAATGTTGAAAGATTTTTCCAAGAGTGAAGAGCAGGAAAAGTGCAATCAGGGTGAGGAGAAGGCAGAGCAGGAGGGGCCAGAGGCACAGAGACACTTTGCAGAAAGTGTCCTCAGGCTGGGATGAGGAAAGAGGGAAAGAACAAGGACAGAAAGAAAGGGAGAGGGACAGAAAGAAGATACAAGAGGAAGGCCTGTGATGGCACTGTAGAGGGCAAGCAGACTGGCGGGAAAGTAGGAAGTGGCCCTCTTCTGAACATATCTGTGCCCTTTTAAGACAGAAGTTGGCACATTATGTTCTTACAAAGGTGGCTCTGATGGCCTGTGGGAAATGCTCCAGAGGGAAGGGATTGAAACCCGAGAAACTGACTTGTGGAAACGGCGTGAATCTAAACTAAGGCAGAGGGATGAAGGCAGGAGACGTGTCAGGGGCACAGGGAGAGGAGCTCTGGCTGGACTGGGCGGCGGGGGCGAGACACAGGCGGGAAGTGAATTCTCCAAGATTTCCTGACGTCAATGACTGGGTAGATGAAGGTATTTTTCACAGAAATTTAAGGCGTTGAAGGAGGGAATATTCAGAGATGAGAGACATTTTATTTAGTTTTGAATGTTTTTGGTTTGAGATATTTATGAAACGTCCAAGTAAAAGAAGGGTCCAGTAGGGAGGTGTAGAATTCACGAGAAAAGTCGGGGCCAGAGGCACAAATGGGAACATCAGCAGCATGTAGGTGAGAATTGCACCTCTGACAGCAAATGGCATTACAAAGATGACTACTCACATGGTAAACAGAGATAAGGACACAACAGAACTCTGGTGTGCGCTGGTCTTTAAGGTTCAGGTAGGGGAAGAGGAGGAGGGGAGATGATGTAAAACAGACATTGAAAACATAGAAGAAAAGCTCAGAAAAAGTGTGATGATCACTGTGCTGGTTCAGGGGAACATATCATGAGACTAGAAAGCAAAGAAAGTGGGTCAGCTTAGATGACCAGATCCCTGCCAGTGGGGGAGGGCATAGCTCCGAGGCAGCCACACCTGTTTTCTAATTCTCAGTCTACCATTTGTTCACTGTGATATCTTGGGAAATGCATAACCTTTCTGAGCTTTGGTCCTCTCATCTGAAAAAAGGGCTTGTAATGCAGATGAATTTTAAATATATATATTTAATATGTGTTAAATATATATTATATGTTAGGGATATACCCACCCTTTCCTCTATCTTCTGAACTTTTAGAAATCTGCTTTCTTTAGCCTAAGGAAGCCTTCAGACCGTCTCATCCACCCACCTATTCTGCATTCCTAATTGCCTATACTATCCAAATGATGAGCCTGGAATGATTTCCTAATCACTGTCTTTAAGCTCATCTTTTCTCACACTAGCTCTATAATATATATATATTTAAATATATATATATTTAAAATATAAATATATATAAAGTGCCAGGACAATGTGGCACACACAGAGTAGGTGGTATACAGATGGTAGTTCCCTTCAGAGTAGTACCAGGCCAATAGTACAGGTCAGGGTGAGACGCAGCTGAGTCTCAGCATCTTGGGCAGGGGGTACAGTAACAAGTAGTCCTGAGGCGGGAGGCTTAAGCTCTCAGGCCCCCCAGGAAAAGGTAGTTAGCTAGCAACTCTGCTGCTTCTGCTCAGGGATGAGCGTGCGCCCTCTGTGGTTAGTCTCTATCCCAGAGACTGGGATATTTGTTGGCCCTGTGAACCGGAGTGCATTGCTGTGTCAGCATCTGTAGGAGGAGGTGTTGAAATAAGACAACTCAGCAGGTGTGACTGAAACACTGAGCGCCTAGCAATGTGCTAGACAGTGGGGACATGTGAAGTTAAGGCTGGATTCTGCCCTTGAGGAACTCAGGAGCTAGTGTGAGAAAAGATGAGCTTAAAGACAGTGATTAGGAAATCATTTCAGGTTCACCATTTGGATAGTATAGGCAATTAGGAATGCAGAATAGGTGGGTGGATGAGACAGTCTGAAGGCTTCCTTAGGCTTAAGAAAGCAGATTTCTAAAAGTTCAGAAGATAGAGGAAAGGGTGGGTATATCCCTAACTCAAAGACACTGAGATCGGAGTCCAAATCAGCAAGTCTAAAATTCATTTTCTGTCACTACAATGACAAATTCCCAGTGAAGCAGGAAATGAAAGCCTAAGAAAAGCTGCCCCAGATCGCCCTGTCAAGGCGCTGCCTCCAGCTGACCTGTGGTGCATTTCTTTGCCCTGATGCTAGGGTCAAGCTGCTTTAGTGTTTTTTTTTTTGTTTTTTAAATCTATAAAGATTCAGAGGCAGTGATCCACCTATAATTTGAAGTGTGCCTGAGTGGGTGCAGCAGAGTGAGGAGGCCAGTGTCACAATGCCCTTGCACAGCACCTGAGAACAGCGGGACATCACAGAAAATGGGAAGAGGCCCGGCCACACCAGTGAGTGCTCAGGGCCACTCAGAGCAGAATGCCGGACAAATCTCATCAAGTGTCTCCAGCAGCAGGTCAGCCATGGGGTCCTGAAGTTGCCTGAGGGTAAATTTAGTCCTCATCCCATGATCCAAATAGCTTAGGGCCAAATATCCAGGACGTATGAGCTTTATGAGGATTAGCAAATATAGTTTCCCTCAGAGTACGAAAATAAGATGATGGAACAAGCCATGGTTTGAATCCCTGCTAAGTAACATACTTATTTTTCCCTGTGAGAAAAATCTGTCCATTTCTTCAGTTTCTTCAAATGCACGTCCTTATACAAGAATTCATCGTGAGATTTGTGGAAGGATTCTGGGACATAAAATATTTGAAGGTGCCTAGCGCAGAGCCTGACCTATGGTGATGCTTAATAAATATTCATGGAGTCTGTATCTGAAATAACTCTCCCAAGATCTCACTGTGCTGACATTTGCTGTCTGTCTGATGTGGCCGTCTAAATGCCAGTGAGTCCAAAATTTCAATCCCAAGCCTAGACTTCCTTCTAAAATCCAGATTTATATATTACACTGCCTCCTTGATGTCACTGCTGGTTGGTTTGAAGACATACCTCAAACTTAAAATATCAAAAGGTGAACTCCCCACCCCGCCACCCTCTGCCCAAATTTCTCCTTCCTTACACTTTACCTCATTAGTTGGGCAAATCCATCTTTCCACGTGTAGAGGCCTAAAGTCTCAGGGTGACCTGACTCCTCTCCTCCCTCCCTTGCAACCTACCTGTGAGAGAATCCACCCTATCTTCTGGCTTTTCTTTCAAAGTGCAGCGAGAATTTGGCAACCTTCCTCTACCTTTGCTGCCCCCGCTGTCCTCTGAGCTGTGACGCACACCCGTCCGCAGCACTTCAAGGACTTTCTCACAGGTTTCCTACTTTCACTCTTATTTCTTTCTGGTTTTTCTCATCGGGGCAGCCAGAGTGATCTAATGCAACAAGGAAGAATATGAATTAATTATTATAGGTCATCACCCAAGGACATAAATGTGTGCCCCACTCTTTTTTTATCCTTTAAGTGAAAAATCATCAATAACTGAACTCAGAGAGCTGGAAACTCAAACAGGAGAGCAGTAAAAATGAGAAGATCTGAGGAAAGGGGCAACATAGTTATAAAATTTAGGGATGTGGAAACTGAGAACGGATCACTGAGCTTACTTACCATGGAGTTACCAGTGACGCTGAAGAAAGCAATCTCAAAAGAGAAGTGAAAAGATGTCAAGTTTATTAAGGTTTGCAGGGTATGTGACCAGGAAGGAAGAGAACTAGTGGTAAAGGATCTAGTTTGGTGCTAACAGCACAGGCAGCGATGAGGGGGCAGTTGAAGCACACGCTGAATGAATGCCAGTCTTCATTAAAAAGGAAAGAAATGCACCTTTGGATAAATGGCAGGAAGTCAGGATTCTCTAACATTTTCTTCCTGCTCTAAGATTCAGAGCATTATCCCTGATTCATTCTGTTCTCTGTTCTCTTTCTATGAGTTTATGCCGTGGTAGGACTGACTGTATGTGCCTCATTTTGTTCCCAAAATTACCCTGGTTCCACTTTGTGCAGTGTATATACAGGTTCAGTCACCCTCCTGCAAAATCCTAGAGCCTGGAAATGTTCCAGATTGGGGATTTTTTTTCAACTTTTGGGGTATTTGCATCCTATGTAAACACCCCTAATCCAAAAATATGGAATCCAAATTGCTCTGGTGATCTTTTCCTTCAAATGCCATATCAGCACTTGGAAGGTTTCAGATACCTGAGCATTTTGACTTTTGGATTTAAGGATTGGGAATACTCAATCTATCCTAGGTCCACTCACCATGCCTCACTCTGACTCACCCCTCAACACCTAGAACGAGCCCAAATACCCAAAGTCTCAGCCCTTGTCTCTGCCTTAGACTCCTGCTGGTGGGAGAACTCAGTTGTATGGGGATTTAAAGTATGATTTATATTACATCTTCGGAGATAAGTACAGCATGCAGGCAGAAGGAAGTATTGTCAGAACAAGAGACAAGAATAGATGGAAGAGAAATGTTCCTAATAAATGGCGACAGAGAAAGTGGGAGATGGGGTTGGGAACTTGGGTGGAAACTGAACATGTTTCCCAGGTCAAAAATTCAGTTTCAGCATTTGTGGTTGAGCCGTTGCAGGGAGGGTAACTCATAATGATCCTTTGATCAAATCTCTAGGGTCTTCCCAGCCATCGGACCACTTCTTCAGGGCCAGACACCCAGGGCCCTGACTTCTCCCCTCTTGCACTTTGCCATCTCCTTCCAAAGCCTTGACTAAAGCCTGCCTGGCTGGACTGGGCTCAGCTTCTTCTCTCTCCTTTTTTTTTTTTTCAGATTAACAATAGAGTACATATGATTGGGTTACATTGTTTGCATTTGTTAGGAGTTCGAGTTGAATTTGAGTCCATACCTAGGAGGTATGCCCCACACCCCTCCGTTGTACCTGCCCTTCTGATTGGAAGCAGGAGGTCACTACAATCCCTGGCTCAGCCACATAGAGGTCTCCTGCAGCTTCTATTTGTCACACCCTTTGTGGCAACTTTAAGCTGAGGTGACGGCATTCCAGAGTCATTGTTCCCTCCCTAAAAGGATTTTTAACCTGGATAGATACTGGATTATGATATTTTTTTTCCCCTGCCCCCAAGCCAAAGGCTCCTGTTCACATAAACTGAACTTCAGACAAAGACGACTAAACAAAGAACAACAATAACTCCCCTTGGCTGCTGTTCCTGGACTGTTTTATTGCCAGGACTTTATCAAAAACATTTCGTGATTATAAAAGACCTTTTAAGTTGAAAATCTTTTCTTTTTTTCTTCCATTTTTTCTCTTCCTTCATTAACTGCTTATTGCTGCTGCTATAATTGTATTCTGGACACACTTCTACAAAAGACACTTGAGCTCTCTCGTCTTCTCAATGAGCACTTCCAGTAAACGCCATAATTAAAATGCACAAATTAGCTTCATCAGAAATTATTACATCTCAAGATTCAAGTTCAAGGGTGCCATCCTTTGAGAATCAGAAATTGTTTTTCTTATTGTTCTGCATTTCTTGGTCACATTTTTGGTCTTAATTTTAGTTTACACTAAAATATAAGCCCCACCACACTGTAAGCAACTGGGAATGAGGGCCAACTATGTGTTTTGTTTTTTTTTTGGAATGGCTATATTATTTTATGTATAATAAATTTTTGCTAAATGGATTGAATGCTTGCTTCACCCATAGGAAATATCTACTTCTCCTGGAAATTCCCTCAAGTCATTAGCTGTCCCATTGATAAAGTCTGGTGACCCCAGGCATGCAACTCCGTATCTGTTCCTGCACTGCTGTGCTAAAATGGGTACAGAAAGCTTACTGATTGTCAATGTCATTGACAAAGGCGCCCCATATGACTAAGTTCTTCATTAGCTACACGCAATTGGACATTTGTTGCTGTCTTTTGAAAAGCAATGCTATCGCCATAAAACCTCAGAGCGAAATTGAATCAATATAAACTCTCTGCATTTGCTGAATTTATAGTTTGAGTTTTCTGTTTGTGATAATGAAGACATTCAGCTGTTGGAAATCCTATAGACTCTTGATTCTGTTCTAATAGTCGTGAGGTAGATGATTACCGGCAGAGACTCATTTTTCATCTTCTCTGGGAAAATGTAAGGAGGAAGAACGATTTTATGGAGATATGCTACAGAATAAATGCAGGAAATATCAAAGGCAATTAAGGCAGCAGGATAGATACAAGGTGTGACAAGATGAGCATGGGCAATGGATGGGAAGTCTGCAGAAATAGCCACAGAAGTCTTCAGTTGAGTCACGATGATTCAGACATGGTACTTCTGGGTGGTCAAGAGACTTTTCCTTTGATGAAATGCCCCAACTATTATAAATACTTAGAGAAAATAGAAAAGGTCTGGCAAACGTGTTCCTTACATTTCATTAATTTAGCACTCTTGTTGAAAGTCTGAGACCATAATATTAAAATGAAATTGTTTACAAAATTAATACTATAAATAAGATTATCAGGGAACTTTTATAAATTACCCAAGGAAAAAGTTTTTACGTAGTTCATAAATTTATAGAAGTTCCATATCATCATATTTGTGATATGGAAATTCAACTGATTGTTAAATGAGGCTTCCCTATACAATAAACCAAATCAAACAAAATCTGTAATTTGAAAACATTTCAATAATCATTGGTAGAATTATTATCAGCTCTTATAGACTAGAGCTGCCTTTCATTTTTAAGACTCTTTCTAATATTTAATATTTAAATATTAAATTCATTTTGATGAGCTTCTCCTCCAGAGGTCGAATTCATGCTTCTTAACACTTTTTAAAATCATTATCCTCAACAACTTAATTATCAATTAATATTTATCAATTCCACTAATATCCCTGTCATTATTCATTTATTTACCATAGAGAAATTGATATGGCTTATCACACTTAGCACTGATTTCAGAGTATTTACAGATATTAATTAAAGGCTCCTAATTGGTGTTGAGTATTTAATCTTTCTATTTTTTTAAATATGGTTTCAAGTGGAAGGAGTTGCATTTGCGGCTTCTCCCTAACTCTCTGATATTTAAAAATAGGATATTTACTTTTAAAAACATTTATATATCTGTGCTATATTCAGTTATTCAGCATCCTCTCTTTTTATAGATAGATAGATAGATAGATCTATAAAAATATATCCTAGGGCTGTTTTGCCAGATATCTAAATTTAAAAATATAATTTAAATAATTAGGTTATATTTACACATTAGTGTACTAGGTGGCAATGAGAAGGATCTGTAACTACATGAAGTTATGTGAATAAGTCACACTACCTAATATTGAACAAAAGATACCAGATTCCATTTGTTTCAAATACATAAAAGACAAAATTAATCTATGCTGATAGAAGCCAGAAGAGCAGGCTAAAGACTGGAGGGAAACACGAGAGGGACTTCTGAGTGAGGATAATGTCCTGTGTCCAGGTACTGTTATATTTACACAGATTTGTTAAATTTGTGCAAATGCATCAACTGGTACAGTGATTAGCTTCACACTTTTGGATGTATTATGCTTAATAAAAACATGTAAAGTGTAATGTTAGTACCAATATAAATCTTTCTCATCTTTCAGCCTCCATTTGCTCCCTGAGTGCTTTATTTAGATAGTGCTGGAAACCAGAAAAATAAGAAACAAAATTTAGTTTTTCGATGCCCCTTTTTTCATGTCTCTGGAGACTTGCTAGAGAAAGGAGTTAATACATCTAATAGATGTTGTAAAGCAAAAATAGAAATGTATTCTAATATTCTCTTCTCTTGCTATCAAATCTTGATTATTTTGACCTCTGTCATCTGAAATGAGGTTAAATCCCCTCAAATGTGCATCTTTCCTATTAAACCATATTCACTAAGAAAAATGTAATTATCGAATTTAATTAATATTTCCTCTGTACTTTTAAAGAATTGAGAGAGTTCGTTGGTTTGAAAGGAAAAATACCTTGAATAAATATAATTAATGTAGTTATATATACATAAGCTTATGATTTACAATCATATCTCATATGCCTATAACTTGTTATATATCAAACATGGTTTTGACCTAATTCCAGCCCTGGTTTGGTATTTGTTTTTAATCCCAAGCATCATAAATTATTCTTTTACATGACCACATTTATTGAGTGTTCTTTACTTAGGGGAAAAGGCTGGGTTGGACAGTTTAAAGACCAAAATCTTTATTTAGAATCAGAACAAGGACGACGGAGAGAATACTTGCCACGCTGCAAGCATCTCCTGCCTGCCTCTGTACCCGTGTCCTCACTCCCACAGCTCCTCTGAAGAAAGGCCTAGCTAAACTGGTTAACAGTGCACTCAGAGACGGAGGATTTACCCGTGTCTCCTGGTTGCTAACCTTCAAAATTACTCGAAATCTCAAACAGAACACAGAATATCGCACAGATGTTTTTGTACAGATTCTTCATTCTCAGCTGTGCTAACTCGGGAGAGGCTACCCTGATCAGGTGGCTCAGTCAACCTGCTTCTCAATGGATTTGCTCCCTGTGCTAACTACAGAGTCTTTCTTCAGGTTTCTGCATCTATTTTACCCTATGCTTAAGGAGGATCAATTAAGAAATCAGCAAATAGTCTATAGGCACTAAGTCTATCTAGGAAGTGAAATGACTGCATGCATGCAAAAACCGTACTTAGCATCACCTTGACATCTGGAAGACCTTACTGTCTGTGGTGAGCACTCACATTGTTGATTGGCTGGTTTTGCATAAAGTAATTATCTCAACAAAATTACCAACAAATACGATAAATAAAAATAAAGTTATAAATAATCATAAAATTGTTATGTTGTAGTTACGTGGTAGTTATTTAAAAGCAATATTTCCAGATATAGAAATCTTATGACTACATGAAGATGTCTTAGTGAAAAAAATTTATCTAGCACTTTAAAGTATATTGATATTTCAGGGGTTTTTTTATTTTTGCTATTGTATTTTTTATTAAATTTTCATCATTATCCTAAATTTTATAGTTATTCCCTATGTAAGATTCTGACAGAATTTAAGTATTTTCTTGTATGCAAGTGAATCTTCATCTAGTTTGAATCAACTGTGTTATCAATATCTGAAATAAAAGAAAAAATGAAAAAAAAATAAGGTAGTAAAAGACAATTATTGATGCAGGTTTTTTTTTTAACCTTGTTATTTAATCATCTGGACCATTCTCAGTGAGGATGTTAAACTAGGTCCAGCCTCAAGGTCTGATTACTCTGTAATTACACAACCTATATTCTTAGTTCCAGATTGACTCCTGCTTATTAAAACATAGGCAATACTCCATGTTTCCAACTTGTCTTCATTTATGAAACCACTGTATGGTATGAGAAGTTAGTAAGGAAATATGTGTGTCAATTAAATAAACAGTTTTCAAAAGATGAAAAAAGTTAAACATAATAGCATACTCTTAAGATGCTACCTCAAACTATCTCCCTAGGAGTAAATTAATGTGATTAATGTGGTTTTATGATTCCAAAAGTTTAAAGAATAACTTTTTAAAAAAATTAGGTTCCCTAATCATCAGAGAAAGGCAAATCAAACCTACTTACCGCAATGAGAATAGCCCCTATCATGAGTCCCAAAGCTGCAGCTGGGTCACTTGTGGAAAGAAGCAAACACATTTACACTGCTGGTGGGATTGCAAACTAATACGGCCTCTTTGGAAAGAAGTATGGAGAATACTTAAAGAGCTAAAAATAGAATTTCAATTTGATCCTGCAATCCCACTACTAGGTATATACCCAGAAAAAAAAAAAATCATTTTAACTAAGGACATTTGCACTAGAATGTTTGTTGCAGCTCAATTCACAAGAGTCGAGATGTAGAATCAACCCAAGTTCCCATCAAACCATGAATGGATTAATAAACTGTGGTATATGTATACCATGGAATATTATTCAGCAATTAAAAAGATGGAGAGTGTACATCTTTTCTGTTAACCTGAGTGGAGTTGAAGAACATTCTCTTTTGTAAAGTATCACAAGAATGGAAAAGCAAGTATCCAGTATACTCAATGCTAATGAAACGAGTAGATGAATAACTACATGGCCACACAAGAGAAAAACAAAAATTTAAGTGAAGGGGTAGAGGGAGGAAGGAGGAGGTTTGGTGTGTTCTTGCCTAACAGGCACAAGTAGGGCTATCTGGGACACTGCCTGGGGGAAGGGCTCAGGTACAACTTAGACTTTACCTAACAAATGCAAATAATGTAACTCATTGTTTGTACCCACATATTAACCTGAGTTAAAAAAAAAAAAAGAGTAGATTGGGAAAAAAAGTTTCAGGTACCATGGTACCAAATAGAATATTTTTAATACAGGAACCTTTTCAGGCAACTCAGATCCCAGCATGTAGATAGCTGGTTTCTGTCAAGGGCAGCAGGCAATCTATTTTATTAAAAATTTAATCCTGACTCCATTCATCATTATTAACTCCAGCAGTTGGCCAACATATTTAAATGAAGCAAATTTGGAAGAGTTGGGGAGAAATTAGCAATTCTTCAAGATGTTAAGAACAATATCCATAGTTAAAGAAAATTTGTATCACCCCAATTTAAAGAGAATAGAAATGTGAATTGTATCATTTTATATATTTAGTGTCAACCCAAAGACTTGCAGTGGCTTAATGGAGAAAATAAACTCAGATTTATCATCAATAAATGAAAGCATTATCTCAATCACTTAAATGAATCCTTAACATAAATTGAGATTTCAATGAGACCCAATTTTTAAGAATAGAGAATAGACTTTTTAAGTATTCCTCTTCAGAATGTTTTTTTCCATGTATACTGGATGCGCTGATTGCTGGACTGATGCTTGTATGCGAAGAACAACACAAGTTTCACGTGTTTGTTTTTCTGAGATTTCCATTTTCACTTTCTTATGCTGTGGTTTAATGAGTACTTAAAATAAAGTGGTACCCATTTTGCTTTATTACTTTAATTTCTTTAAAAGTGAGTTCTATACCTTCTCTATTTCCAGTTGGAAGGCAGCATAAAGTCTTAATAAACTTCAAATGTACTTGGATAGCCAATAAATTTAATGATCTCATCAACTTAAAAAATAGCAAGTAAAAGTAAGTGATCTTGAGAATAATTAACAGGGCAATGATGGG
Source organism: Galagoides demidoff (assembly GCA_963574575.1). Classification (NCBI taxonomy): domain Eukaryota; kingdom Metazoa; phylum Chordata; class Mammalia; order Primates; family Galagidae; genus Galagoides; species Galagoides demidoff. The sequence continues at coordinate 24,578 of CAUYQV010046136.1, forward strand.
AGAAGAGAGAATTACGAAGGGTAGATGACAGAGCTCTTTTTCTCTGTCAAAATTCTCATTGACGATATGTAATCATTATTTTGCCTTTGTTATTCATAGCTTAAAATGAACTCTACATATACAGTACAGATGAAAATAATTCATAAGTGTAACACTACTCTATCCTCTATGTCAATGAACTAAAAAGCAAATGTTTGCAGCTAGAATTTTCATAAAGAAAAAGGAAAGTCAGAGATTGGTGCATCGCAGTTGAGTGATTGCCAGAGAATAATTAATATGGAAGCAAAAGCTCACCCTAAATGAGATCAACAGTGAACCTAAAGATACTATTTTGTCTTTGCACAAATATCTATGGTTTATTCCAAAAAATGTTAATAACATAAATTAGAAAGTATATTTATTTTACTTATCTAATGAACTATTCTTAACATAATATTACCATCAGCTTCAGGGATATCCTAAGAGTGGGAGGTTAGGAGAATAGTATTTCATCACTGGCTTTGTTTAGAATTGCTAAGTGCATGGTTATAATAAAAACTTGACCAAGTAGTAGCTAACTTTATTGTTGTCTTAAAATTCTTTACAAATAACCCCCTTACTGCCTGCACCTGGGAGTGAGGGATTCCACTCTGTAGCTTAGCCTCATGTAAGCCTGTGAGAAAGGTGATCTCTGTATTTTACAGATGATGGCACTAATAAAAAATGATAATTCCACACCATCTTATAAGTGGTTAAAGCAAGCAGTTTGATTTCAGACTCATTCCTAATTGCTACATTCTACAGGGTGTCCCAAAAGTTTCCATATTTGGGTAGGAGGGGAATTTATAGCTCAGTGTTCCTTTACTTATGAAATATTCATTACATAATTTTACAAAGAGGTGGCCAACACGTAGAGAATATTCTTTAAATATTTTTTCGTTCTCTTTCTTTTTTTTTTAAATTTCAGATTAATATGAGGGTACAAATGATTAGATTGTACACTTTACAGTGTTTGTTAGTTCAGGTTGTAGTTGAGCCCTTCACCCCGGGGTGTACTGTATATACTTACTTCATGCCCATTAAGTGAGAGTTTACCCATCCGCCCCCTCCTTTTCTTTCTCTCCCCCACACTTGATTTAATTGTATTTTTCTCTCAGGTGGGGGTTTAGTTGTTTATGTATAGATTTCACATTAGTATTATATACATTGCTTTTCCATTCTTATGATAGTTTCCTAAGAAGAATGTTCTAAATATTTTACATATTGTATACTGTCTACAGAAATGTGTAGAGAACTCACACTTGGTGGTATCGTATTTAGCTAGTGTTCATCTTATTTTCCATTTTACTTCTGAACTGATAACTGTTGTAGAATCATATCCAAATGTCAAAAGGAAATTACAAATCATAGCACATTAATGTAAGTTGATTCATTCGGTTTAGCTGATCCTCTCACTTTTATGTTACAATTTTTTCTATCTGTTAATGAGATCCCTAATATCTTCCAGTAGATTTATGTTTTCTATAGTAAGTTGACCATGGTATGTCCTGTATCATGCTCATATAATCAAGCTGTTTCTCCAGGTGAGGTCAGATTGTCATAAAGGTTGAAATTATTCTTCAAATACTTCAGTGATATCAACAAGTAGGTATTTGACTAGGCAGAGAATTACCATTAACTTGTGAGGGTTGTCAACTTGTCTTATGCCTCAGGCTTAGGGCACATACTGGGGAGGAAAATGGTTTGTCTGAGCTTCTGGTATATGGTAATCACACAGGTGTATTCAACTGTAATCTGAATCTTTTCCTTCTTCGTACAGCCATTACTACACGTACAGGGACTATTGTTGAGGCCTTTTTTGACAGACTCACTTTAGCAAGGCATAAATCTGGCAGCGGAGCAATTATCTTAGATTCATGTATAGTAAAGGGAAGGCAGGACTTTAAGAACTGTAATTTTCCATTATAAACTTAGTTTCTGTCAAATTGTATCTCTGCTACTCCTACCGGTTTAGATCATTTCAGCTTCCATTCTGATGGTTTCATTATCATCGTCAATGCCATTAATATCCCTTCTATATGCTTTAAACTCATTTCTAATTTTTCTGATATTAGGAGACATCTTAAAATGTCTTAAAATCTGAAGTTAAAATAATATATGTCCTTTGCACAAAAGATTTAAGTTCCTGGGCTAATTGGTTATGTGGGTACTGAGGTGGTAAAATTGTTAGACACTGCTATTCAAATAAATATTAATTCATGCATTTAACACTTATTGAGCACTTCCTGTGAGCCAATAATATATTAGGTATTATAGATACAAAGATAGAATCTTTGTACAGAGCTCACAGAGAGTAAAGCAGAAAGCGATCAGTATGCAGAAATTAAATACGGCATGTCAAGCGCTCTTCACAGGGGGAAGAAGCAGAAAGTTTCTTGGATACTAAGATAATGAATACAAATGTTTTGAGATATCTCTTGATGTTGCAACCTTAGCAGAAGAAAAAAAGTTAACTCACATTTGTCCATTTGGTATGTTTTCCTGGTCTACTTGCTACAAAGGGCAGAGTACAAGACCCTTGCACCTTACCTAAGCCTATGCCCTAGGTGAACATAGAAACCTTCATTGTTTTTCTTCTCAAAACTCCTACTGATACACTTGAGATCACTCAGGTGATGAACCTACCCAATTTTATCCCATCAGCAGAGCTTGTCCTGGGATGGTTCATGGTGAAGACTATTCACATATCCAATTTCTACTCCAATATGAACACTTTGGCCCAGAAATAAGCCATCCACAAGCGTATTATTTTAATGATTAAAATCCTAGCGAATTTTAGGTATGTAAATATATTTTGTTAATACCTGGGATGTCCCCCAAGTTGGTGTTTGATTGTCTATTGTCTGCTTTTTAAGGCGTTTGAATCAGTTTGTATCTTTTCCAGACTTCATGAACACCTTTCCCTTCTACTTCTTTACTGCCACTATAATAAAAGAAATGAGGAAAATGAGATTCTATCCTGGCCCTTGTTACCAAACAGAATCAGTTTCTAAAATGATCCAGATGTTCTAGTGATGTTTCATTGTCCGTTTCCATTTGGATTATAAGCATGGATCAGATTTTATGCCTTGAACCTGTGTTTCATTACCTTACTTTAACTTACATTTCTTGACATTTCATTATATGAAGTATTATTTTTTTTTTGATATCACAATTCCATTTCACAGTATTGGGATTCTAAACAACTAGCAGAAAGGAGATCTATCACTTTGAGAGTAGGCCATAAATAGGTTTGTGTTCATGGTGAACTATTATAAAAAGCAATTGTATAGATATATGGCCAATATTGCTATAGTCACAGTGTGGGTAGTCTTCCTAATCTTCAATTTGAAATGACTTTTTTTTCTCAATCCTGAATCTGCTCATATAGTATCTTCTTTCCTAATATCTGCCATTGATTTTCTTACATTTTTAATTGAATGCTAAGTCAATGTCATTTTCAGCAGGCGATATGTCTGCCACACATAGGATTTGCATGTTACGGAGCTGATGGATGGTGCTTTGGCCATGTGGCTGTTACAGAGATGGAGTCATTCACAGGCTACCAATAGACAGGGTCTTGGGGACCTGACAGGGATATCAGAGGGAGAAACCACACAGTGACTCTACAAATACAGTCACTTCAGACCATGATATGAATGTATTGCAAAGTGAGATGAATTTCCTTCTTTTTTTTTTTCCTACCCACTACTGAAGATTGATTTCCTTGCCCTGCAGCTCTTGTCTATATTCTCTGATTTCCCCACAGCTTCTAATAACCTCCGATGGTAAAGGGAGAAAGTACATTTGTATTTATGTGAGGATGAATGTTCTTATATGCATTATATAGAAATATGCAGAGTTTTAATTAATATTCATAGTAGTATACATAGAGAAATTTGCGTATTCCTGGCTACAGCCTGTGCTAAATGCTCTAGCTTACCTTAAAACCTATCTGATGTAGCTCAGTGTGAGTTACGTTGTAAGAATCTCAGCAGGTTGGTGGGAAATATTTGTTTTATTTTATTTTTTTTCTAGAGGGACTAGAAAAAAAGAATGTACAGTTCTTTTTGGCCCTTCCATCTGATACCATTCTTTTAAATTATCCCACCAGCAGCCATTGGGTCAACGTAGGCCCATGGATGAGTGCTGGAAAATAATTGTAATTTTACTATATTCTTCCAACAGTGTACACCCTCAGGCCAAGTGGTAAAATACCACCTCCGCCAGCCCCAACATCCATCATTGTAATGAGCTACAAAATCAATCCGTAATTGACAAAAGCATTTTTAATCAAAGTATGAGGCATTTCGAGTCTCTAGATACTGGCTTTTTGTCTTACGTCAGTATTTACCTTATAGCAGGATGAGAGATATTTGGTTCTATTCTAGAGCATGAGTTATTTCTGCAAAGGAGCAAAGATACATTTTTCAGACACTCTTCTCATGCTCACCTCAGTCTCCCCCAAGAAAAAGAAATAATTTCTGAGTTCTGTCACAAAACGTCAAGTCAGGAAAATCATGCTTTACCATCTTAGGGCGAACAAGAGGTTTGTTTTTTGTGAATGATTCTGCTAATGCTGTATACCAGTTGCCTTAACAAATTACTACTCTGTGACTTCAGCTGCCACATACGCAGAAACTACAATTCAAAAAGCTACTATTTTTTGTCCCTACCTTCTAGTTGCTAAGATGTGTTTGGGGAAATTTATAGACATCACAAAACATTCCCCTTAGCAGTACTGTTTTTTCTTGGTCAAGATAAATTTCATAAAGCATAATGGCATGTGGACATTTCAGATAACTATCCATGAAAATTTTAATATGTTTCCAAGTAGTGGTAATTATAGCCAAAGGCAACATATTTATGAGTATATGCAATGATTTTCTGGGCATGAGTTCTTATGTTTTTACGGGATGTGTTCCAGATATTTAGTATCAACTCTTCAGTTTGGGACCACATTAGTATCATCTAAGCAAGGTTCTTGGACACTGAGCCCTGCCCGGCATGTCCTGGATACTTTGGCGTTGGTATTTATGTATGTAAGTGGAGCTACTCACTGTCTGGCACAGGGAATAGAGTATTTGCAGGGAAAATGATCCAGAGGTTGCAAGAAAAACAGGACCATAGTTTGTATAGTCTGCTGGGGTTGTGTGAATTTTATGATTAAGTGTGTGTTGTGTGTGTCTGTGTGTGTGCATGTGTGTGTTTGGTAAGTCAGAGCTGACTTTGCCAGTATCAACTTAAAATTTGGCGCATCTTATTTAAACGATTTCTAACATTTCTAGAATCTTATGAGCTGTTTTAAGAATTTCATTATTGCATTTGTTTAGAGTATGTTAGCTCTATGTACATTAATGAATATTGCTGATGTACCATTTTAGGAGGCCTTACTCAAAGTCAGGCACTATGTTCAGTACATTTTGTTTATCTTCACATACAATGTTCTCAATGATCTATAAACCGGATCCAACCATTGCTCCCACTTGACAGGTGTAGAAATTGAGTAGCTTATAAGCAGTGAAAGTATGACTGAGCATCGGCCATCTGACTTCAAAGCCCAAACACTTATCTCCAAGATTGTGGAGGATGAGTACATGTATCCGCTCTTAGTATTCATCATGTTATATGTTTTCATATGATTTCAACCAAGCCCTTTCTCAGATGTACATTTTCTTGACTTCTATCCACGGAAATACTACCCATTTTGCTTAAACTTATTTATTAGGATATTAATAAATGAACCATTTTATAGCCTTGGTTTTAGTTGAGTTTTGCCATTAAGCAAGAAAATTTTAATTATTAATGTTGAAACTGTGTTGCCACCGCAAGTATAGAAATCATATTGAGGAAAAATCATATTAGACTAACAAAGCTTAATATTTCCTTGGAAAGATCCACAGTTAAATGGGGGTAAATATGAGAATAGAGGTGCATACGACAATGCCCTTACTTGAAAACTAGCCCTCAATTGTTTGGGGACAGTTTGGTGAGCCTTAAATGAAAAGTGAGGCTCAGTATTTTCTTCAGTCTATGAGATGTGCTTAGTAGCAGGGATGGAAGCTTTTATCTGGAAGCTTATGTTACATAACACCCTGTTCTCACTTACATAGCTATTGCTTATTAGTTGATAAGTGTTATTTTTAAAAAATATTTTATTTTAACTAATATGCCTCATAAGCGTAGCATGGGGAATTCACACATAATTACCTACCCTTAAAAATTTCTAACTCCTGAACATTCACCATAGTAACAGATTCCACCTTCTCACACTGGTGAAAACTTATTTAGACGCTGCGTTTAAGAGCAAAAATATATCTCTCTAGCATTTGATATACATTTGGAAATGTATTGATTGATCTAAGTTGCTAATTAGTATTTTAAAGACTAGATTTCTAAGAAACAAGTTAACACTGAGATTGTTTATTCCCTTTACGAGTTTATAATTGGAGAACTTTTGAGTTTTATAGTTGATGGCATCAAAGCATAGATCCTAACCTTTTCAAATATATTTTAAACACAATAGTCTTTTGTGCACCTGAAAATCTGCCTTTCAGTGCTTTTAAATGTATATGTATATAATTTAATAACATATTCTTATTTACCATTCCTAGTTATGTCATCATAAAATGTTTAAGTTATTAAATGCCCTTTATTTTATAAAGTCTCTGTAATATATATGTATATAAGTGTATATATGTATATATATACATACACACACACATTTTGTGAATATAATCAAAATAACATTCTTAGCCTTTAATTGTTCTTTGTTAAATCCAGTTTCACAAATGCCCCGTTAATTTTGAAATAATTATAAATATATATCAATGCAAATATTTATGAGAGTAAACATAATTATTAAGAAGATACAGAAAAACAAAAATCTGTATTTTCATTCTAGTAGAGGTAAGTAGTATTATCCCTATCCAAAACCATTATTGGAATTGACAGGAGCTAGAATTCTTGGCCACCTATTGACCTGCACTAGACTCTCTTCGATGACATTCCGTTCAGAATAACAATAAGAGTAAAGGGCACAGGCCTGTATTGTCAGATCCAAGGGAGCCCATACTAACTGGCATGCTCATTACCTTCTCTCTTACTATTCATCAGAATTGATATGGCACATTATGGTTCCCAACATCTTTGGCTGCTAGTAAATTGATCCCAACTCCTCTGGGAATTCGTGAGTGTATCGCAGGCCGCTCTCTATTGTTCCAGTTGATGGAGGGAAAATCTCTGAGCAAATAAAAGCACAACCTGTTATAAATCCTTAGATAGGTCTGTATTTTTCTCCCATCTCCTTTCTCTTTTTTTAACTGCTCATTGCCATTTCCAGGAATAGCTTACTGTCAAACTGCTAAAATTGATTTCCAAGAAACTAGAATATAGATTAGGAATAAAGTTCAGTAGTCCTACGGTCCAGTCCCAGCCACGCTACTGGTACAGTTTTTGGAAAAACACAGTTTTGGGGGTGGCCTTAGCTCAAATTTGTTTCTCAGTGAGTTTCAGTGGTATATTGGAAAACAAAATTTTACATTAGCAGAGATATTACAAGTACATAAAAAATAATCACTCTTCAGTCATGTTAGGAACTTTGGAGACTATTTTAGGGAAGAGTGAATCAAATAGGTACGTTATTATTTTACATTTTTTATTGTCGTACATTTTTGATGAGTGGGATTTTCTACAACACAGAAGCATTAGTTGAGGTGATCTTTACAATCTATGGTCTCTAGACCAAATCTCTCCTGCCTCTTTACTCTGGGATATTTTTGGCTGTCCTCTTAGTAGAGGGCTATTGTAAAAAGAACATCGATTTGATATTTATAAGGTCTGGGTTCTGAGCTGGTCTGGATTATAACTAGCTATATGTTTTATGGCAAATGTCTCTAGTTTCTTTATTTTTTTTATTAAGTCAAATACACATAGATCATGAATATATTCATGCATATGTGGGGTACAATATGTTGATTTTTTAAATACAATCTGACGTGATTACATCAAACCAATCAACATAGCTTTCATCTTATTTACTTGATTATGGACTTGTACCCTTGTCATAT
>CAUYQV010046141.1:0-24595 GCA_963574575.1 Galagoides demidoff
GTTGTGGCGGGCGCCTGTGGTCCCAGCTACTTGGGAGGCAGAGGCAGGAGACTCGCTTGAGTCCAGGAGTTGGAGGTTGCTGTGAGCTGTGATGCCATGGCACTCTACCCAGGGGGATAGCTTGAGGCTCCGTCTCAAAAACAAACAAACAAACAAACAAACAAAAAACAAACCTAGGGTTCTTCAGTTATCCAGAGGGGAAAAGGTAAACATTTATGCAGACTCTAAACATGTTTTTATGGTTGTGTGTGCTCACAGTGCCATCTGGAAGAAGGGGTTCTTGACAGCAGGAATTAAGGATATTAAGTATGTAACTGAAACAAACAATGGCCTTGATACAGGCTGTGGTGAGCACAAGCAAGTGGTAATCATGCACCACTCTGGTCACCAAAAAGGAGACACTTCTGTTTCATAAAGAAATCAGATCACTGACAATGGTTCTAAGAAGGCTACTGAAGGTGATCTGTTCCTCAGGTCCTTGATAACCCAGCTAGATTAAGATCCACATAAACCCCACTACACTGTTGAGGTTGAAAAGAGAGCTAAAGACTGGGGCTTTGGCCTTTGGGAAGATGCAGCTAAGTGGAAACAATTCTCATGGACTTATTCTTCTACTTGAATCCTTGGTTCAGCCCCTTAGGCATCTACACAAATGTGCACATTATGGGCATGATGCCCTCATGGATTTGGTGGGACTTCATTTAAAAGGAGCTTGTTTGCAACAAACTATCCAACAAATAACACAGAGCTACACCCTATGTGCTCAAAATAATGCAAAAACAGAAAAGTGACCTGCAGCACAGGAAACTGAGCATGTGGGGTTGACCTTTGCAATGATTGGGAGATTGAGTTCACTCAGATGTTGAAAATGACTGGAAACTTCGAATACTTGCTTGTATTAGCAGCCACCTTTTCAGGCTGAGTAGAGGTTTACCTGGCCTGAATGGAGAGTCTGAAGTTACCTGAATCTTCCTGAAGGAACTTATTCTGAGGTACGGACTCTCTTCTTCCACACAGAGTGATAATGGACCCTCCTTACATTGGAAGTTACTCAACCAATAAGTCAACCCCTGCATCTAGAATGGAAGGTGCATGCATCCTGGAGACCTCAGTCTGTGGGGAAAATGGAGAAAATGACACACTTGATGGTAGCCGAAAGGGCGAGAAATGAAAAAAAAAAATAGAGAAAGTGAATCATACTTTAAAGAATACTATAATAAAATCAATGCAGGGAGCCCTTCTAAAATGAGATAAGGAATTGCCATTTGCCCCCTTCCAGACAAGCAGGCTTGGTTAAGCTCCTATGAAATCATTTATGAGATACCCTTCCTAGCATCCTGAAGTGTGGTAATATAACCATAAGTACAAAAGACATAGGAAAACAATGTTGTTCAGGGTTGGATTAAGATGACCCAGGGCACCCTTGTCCTTAGAAGAGCCAAAGGTCCTAACTAAGGACTTAACAGCATAAGAAATATACCACAGTGGAAGCTGAGCCCCAATAAGGCATTGTTACTACACTAATTTCCTTTCCTCTCTGTCTGTTGTAACAACACAATTGGATCTTATCTTCTCATGCTTATTAGCAACCTGCTGAGACAAATATATTGTTTTGCTTAGTATACCATTCAGGTTGAGGCTGCGCCAAGTTTGCCAACTTTCAAGGGCGCTGCTGGGGGATTTCCATTACTGACTTATAAGGATGGCCCTTTCTTTTTATTAGAAATCAAGACAGGACAGATTTTGAGATGATGAGATTACATCATCACCTCATGAGGTTCCACCCAAAGCTTTTTCACAAGTATACGTCACCCCAGAGGAAGGAAAGAAAAACAACCATCTGAAGTTGCCATTAGAGTGGTGACGGTAGCCAGCAAACGAGAGCAGGCCCTGCAAGTCTCATCTCTTTATGCTCTATATGCCAATGAGGATCTCAAAGAAATGCCCTGCCCCTGTGCAGAGTCAGCATGTGACACTCTGGCAATCTTCAGTATCTTTGCTGACCATGCAAACTACAATGACTAAGAAAAGGATCAAATGAAGTTCTTGGGACAGGCTACAGTATCGGTCCAATCAACAGATGTCAGTGAAGCCTAATGAAGTTCCCCTATACCAATGAGTCAGAACAGCTGTGTGTACCAATACTGGCAAAAGCCCAGCCTTAAGTCTGGGGTGGACTACAGTGCTAGAGGCAGTTCTGTGGTCAAAGTCCTGAAGGAATAGCAAAATTATTGTTTCTTAATTCCATGGCATTTGTTAGGGGGCCTAACACAGCCATACACAAACACTTCCTACTCCTCCTCTCCTTCCAAGACAAAGGACCTACTTAGCCTCATCCCAGAGAAGTTGGCACAAAAGAACCCTAACTTAACAAAGCCCTGTGGGCAAGCTGTGGAATTTGCCCACTCCCTACAGCCCCATATAAAAGGGATCTCTAACTGGGTGCAGATGCCTAGGCGGCTCATCTTCCCCTTTCATTAAACCTGGCCTGAACATCTCTGCTCTGGTCATGTCTCTGGGTGCTGCCACTTATACATTTCAGCATTAATTAGGAGTTAATTATTAAGTCCATGTTTAATTTCTTAGCAGAGTTTGAAGTGCACTATATTTGTGTATTTCTTTTTTTTTTTTTTTTTTTGCAGTTTTTGGCCAGGGCCAAATTTGAACCCACCACCTCAGGTATATGGGGCCAATGCCCTACTCTTTTGAGCCACAGGCTCCACCCATACATTTGTGTATTTCTACATTTATAATTAAATGCAGTTGTTATAGGCTGAGTTATTACACCAGCACCCCCCCCATTCCTATGTTGATGTTTTATCCCTACTGTCTTAGAAAGAAAACAGTGGACTTTTCTTATTTGAAAATAGTTTTTTTTACAGAAGCAATTAAGGTCAAGTGAGAGCATTAGGTTGAACCCTTAACCAAAATGATCAATGTCTTTACAAGAAGGAGAAATTTGAACACAGATAAAGAGGGAACATGATATAATGACACTAGAGAGAAGATAACATAGATAAGCCAGGGAGAGAGGCCCGGGACAGATCCTTCCCTTACAGCTCTCAGAAGGGTCCAAGCCTGCTAACACCTTGATTTTGGACTTTCAGCTTCCAGGACTTGTTTAAGCCATACAGTTTTGTTATAGCTGCTCTAGGAAACTAATACGTATTTTGTAGCAATATTTGTTAAGCCCAATTTTCATCGATATGTAATACTCATTCATTAAAGAAACTTTGTAGAAGCCTCATGACCTAAAACCAATAAAATAGTCAATATTTTAGTATCTATTTATATATTTAAAAGGTCCAATCTGGGGTGGACTCTGATAATAGATTTTGCCCATAGGAAATGCTGTATAAAAGGAATTTCTTATATATAATTATAGAAGGATGAATTATATATAATTATATATATACTTATATATTAATATACTTATATATTAATATATATATTAATCTTATATATAATTATACTGAAGGATGAATAAACTTCATATAGATTACATCACACACATTAAAACACCCTACTTACATTTTTGAAGATACATTACTTTAGGGTTTTTACGCAGGTGTGGTTTATAGAGATAGCTTCCTACAATGAGTTGGGAGCTGGGTTAGTTCAAGCTCCAATAGTCCTGTTGGGAAGTCTACAGCTCTTTTTCTTTTTTAACTTAATATCACCATTGTTTAATTCATCATTTTCCAGGAGAATAAATGGGATGAGTATTTTTAGAAGCATTAAATAATTGCACAACTGAGAATGTGGCTATGTGGCCTTCATGTATATATGACAATATGTCTTGGTGCCATTGCCTTCAATTAGTTTTCCTTAAAAGACTGAACATTTTGTCATTTTGTTCCAATAGTTAATGTTCAAAACAACTGAGGCCAGCCTCATTATCATTCATTTATTTGTGCAATAGATGTTTCTCAGATATGACCCTATCATTCAAATGACCACAATTTATGTTTGGGAATTTGTTTCTCTCTACGCTCAGCTCAAATGCTTGGATGTGTAAGATTTACACTGACCAACCACTGTGGCTGACCCAAGGGTGGAACATGGTGCAGCCAGAATCAATGAAATGCTATTTTCTTCCCCTGGAAATTACAGAAAAGTGACTCTTATTCTTCTTGGGTGGACTTCAGTGAGAGAGCTAACGCCCAATGTTGCAGGAGCCAACAAGAGCCCAGGGAAGAACGTGTAGAATAGAACTAGTGAACCATGAGTCAGAGCTGATAATTATAAACTGGAAGACAATGCACAATGGTCAGACCATACGTGCACTAGAGCTCTGACTCTCTAACAAACTTTGTAGCAACAGCCCACAATGGTCAGCAACAGCCCACAATTAGTCAATGACTGCTAGTTTCCCAAGTTTTTGGTGAATGACTGCCAGTTTCCCTAGTTTCATTTTTAATCTTGTCCTCTTCCAATTTAGGACCAATTAGAGAAAGGCAAATATGCTTCCCAAACCAATTCCATAAGATGCCCCACTTCTGTTAGTCACCTCCAGCTTCCCCAGACCATCAACATCTGACTAGAACATACTTAAAACCTTTTTTGTCACTATAAAGTGTCCTCTATTTCTGCCTGTCTTTGAGTTAAATATGAGTGGGAATAGCTGACTTCTGTTCTATAGCAAACTGAATAAATAGCCTATGTTTATTTTTATGCAGGTGTTTTTTGTTTATTTCCACAAAACCAGGCTCTGGTTTAAACCCTTGCATCATGCTGCACTTGGAACCATTATCAACTTTGAACTTTTCATTTATATGATTTTATGTAATTTTTGTATACGTCAATGTGGGTGATTTTTCTGCCAATTGCAATGGAAAGAATCCTAATTGATGCAGTAGATGATTTTTTTCTGTTGTTAATTTAAAATAAAGTGCCTGCACAATTGTAGGGTACTTTATCTTCATTTTTTAATTCATATTTTTTCCCTAAGGATATGTATAGGTTTTGATTTCTCTTTACTGATTTTGACTGGATGTGAACTCTTTCAATTTGAAAATTCAAAACTTTTTCTATTGTATGAAAAATTCCTTCAGATATATCTGTCATTATGCTTCTATTCTGATCAAGCTGATATCGTGTGATATCTACAATTCTTAAAATGTATTGGCTCTATACCCGTAAGGACATGGTGCTAGCTGGTTATGGTGCCAGCCACATACACTGAGGCTGGAGGGTTTGAACCTGGCCTGGACCAGCTAAACAACAATAACAACTGCAACAACAACAACAACAAAAAATAGCCTGGTGTTATGGTGGGCACAAGTAGTTCCAGCTCCTTGGGAAGCTAAGGCAAGAGAATCACTTAAGCCCAAGAGTTTGAGATTGCTGTGAGCTGTGACACCACTGCACTCTACCAAGGGCAACATAGTGAGACTATCTTAAAAAAAAATGTAGTTTCACTGCTGCTCTGGAATGATGCCATAGCTCTCTGCCTCATCAATGACCCTCCTTTGGGAGGAGCCCCCAAACAAACATGAATGGGTTTTGTTACTTATCTACCCCTGGCTGATATTCACTGCTCCTTATAGCTGACTGACCCAGACCTAGACAGCTGTACCAAGCAGATTCTTGGCGTTGTCCTGGAAAGAACATCCACAAATTCTTGACACTGGAGTTCCTTCTCTAGATTTCCCTGCTTTCTAGTAATTATGAACTCATTGTAGTTAACAAATAAACCTATGTTCAAGCAGTATGTGTTGGTTCCTGCGAAGAAAAGACATCACAAGAATATCAGGGTAACCCTGCTCTCACATTCCAGAGGAGGTGCTCACAGTATTGCTATTGCACTTTATATCTTCTGGGGACCAAGAGCCTCTGCCAGAAGTCAGAATTAATTAAGTAAAGGTATTAATTAAAGCATTTCTTCACTGGGCTGAAAATTTACACTTATTTCCCAACTTTAATTACACAGAGCCACCCTGTCTAAAGTAGTTCACAAAAAGCTTGTGCAATGAGGTCAGTAGCCTAATATAGCCTAAATGATACAATGTGGTAATAGAAAAATACCTTCACACTAAATAACAGGAAGGCTTTGACCAAGATGTACTTCATTATTCCCCTCGGTGTGAGTAAACTTGAGAGAGGTTTCTTCCTGACTATAAGTCCCTGACCTCACTTTTAAAAAATCATTTACTTCAGAAAACTCGTATTTGAAAATTCATTCTCTGTCTTCTTCTTTGAAATGTATGGAAATTTTCTTAGACTCCCCTTGCCAGTTTTAAAACCCAGGGATTATAAACATCAAAAGAGATAGCTCCTTCCTTTTCAGTCCATGTGGGGTGGGAGAAGAGTCTAACGTTAGTAAAAACTTTGCTCCAACTTGTAAAGCCACCTCTTGTCATGAAGACAGAAAATTTGCTTTGGGTAAAGCTAATTAGCTGACACAGGTGTCTTATGAGTCCTTCCAGGGTTTTATTTTAGCTGGATTTACTCTCTCTCCCTGATTGCAGTAGTCTTAAATAAAGTCTCTCTTGCCTGTTTGACTTTGTAGTGCAACTCCTACTTTATGGCTCTCTTAATATTAATTTCATACAGAGTGAAAACAGAAAAATAGCTCTGACCCTGCTTGATCAGTAGAACTCGGTGGAGCTGAAACTGCATTCAGTTTATTGAATAAAACCTCAAGTGACTGGCAGCTTCCAGAATATTCCAACACTCACTCTGGCATGTCTAAGTTTTGAGAGGCGGGGATACTGCTTACTGTCTACATTAACATTAACATGTCTTTACTTTCATAATTTTCTATTCCAGGAGACTCCTGACCAGATCCCAGGATACTTGTTCCCTACAGTAACTGCTGAAAGAGCTGGTAAGTCTTTAACAGGGAACATCAACAGAAAATTTATGCCCAGAGACTCTTTTAAATCCTCTTCTCAAAACTTAAACGTACCAGAGTGAGTGTTTGGATATTCTGGAAGCTACCAGTCACTTGAGGTTTTACTCAATAAACTGATGTAGTGTCAGTTCCACACAAGGACCAAGCAGGGACAGAACTATGTTTCGTTAAAGCTCTTTTTGAAGTTTTAAGAAAGGGTCCTACAAGCACTTTCTGGATTTTATCTTTTCCCTAAAACCATTTATTTCATTTAAAATCATGTGCTAGGAGAGACCGGGAATGAGAGACCGATTTATTTTTGAATCCAGCAAGTCATGACTCCCTTATAATTTATCTATATTCTGCAAAAATCTCAATAGTTTGGTCTTTAGTGCACTATTCTCTCCTAGTATTTTATTATATGCAGTTATCAGTTAGCATTTAGGGTATTTTGCCTGACAATCTCTTTGGTCAGATCTGCCACTTTGTTGGTACATTTTTTATTTTCTATCTTGCTGCAAGTGATATTTTTGACGTTTGGCCAGCATATCATTTGGGTGTCCCTTTATCCAGTATCTGATAATGTTTTCTTCACTTTCTATAAGTCCTACATCAACAATCTCCCTGAAGCTCTTCAAACTTTCATTATCCTCAAGGTGCTTCCTGATTCTGCCTTTTGTCCTCATCCCAAACCCAATATTAATTTTTTAGGGGTTTTCATTCTTTTCTAGGTGCATTGATGGTGTGCTTTTGAATTAAGAACTAAAGGATGAATATTATCTTTTTTATATGGAGGTAATATTTGTGTGTGGTGTGTGTATGGGGAGGCGGTGACCTTCTACCAGTTTGTGCAAAGACATGGTGGGAGGGAGAATGGTCAATTTACGAAAGTGAAAAAGGCCATTTAATCTTTAATCATTTAAATCAACAGTGTTTGTTCAATGAACAAGCACTGTGCCGGGTACTGGAAACACAAAGATAAGCAAAACAGTCTAATGAGACAGCTATTAAATAAGTAAATACACAATGAAAATGTAATTAGAATTGTGATAACTGTTATAAAGAAAACACACAAGATACCTTGGAATTATAACAGGAAGACTTTATCTCATCTGTAAGGGGTGGCAGAGAGAAAGTGTTACTTTCTTAGAAGGCCTCCTTGAGAAAGTAATGCTTAAATGAAGCCTTGAAGGCTAATAGGAACTAGTCAGGCCCAGCTGTGGGGGATGTATGGCCATCCAGCTGGGAGAAACAAAGTGCATGAAGTTCTGACTATAAAAGAACTTGATGCCACTCTGGGAAAGGGAAAAGGCTGGAAAGGAAAGAGGAAGGAGTGGGATGAAGAGGTAAGCAGAAGCCAGACCAATCAAAGCCTTGTAGGTAGGATAAAAATCTCTGAACTTCACCTACTAGCAATAGGTGAACAGTGAAAGGTTTAGCATAAAGTACTGAGATGGACACATTTGTACTTTTATTTATTTATTTTTTATTGTTTCGGATTCGTTGAGAGTACAAAGAATTAGGTTACACTGATTGCATTTGTTAGATAAGGTCCCTTTATAATTGTGTTCCACCCCCAAGAGGTGTGCCATCCACTGTGATCCCCTCCCTCTCCCCCTCCCTCATATTTGTATCTTAAAAATATCATTCTGGCTGCTGAGCAGGCAATCAGCAGATCAATGAGAAGAATGTAACAGTGAACATAAGTGAGGGGCAGGTAAGCTGTGGTCCAGGTAAAAGTGACATGTCTTGGACTAGGATGGTGGCAGTGGACATGGAGCAATGTGAATATTTCTACTAATATTTAAGAATAAAACTGATAGGACAGTCAAGTAGACAGCTGGGGTACAGATCAGACTCAGAATGGCTGTCTAAATTGGTGGGACAGAGTCACAGGGCAATACCTAGAGAGGGCTGCATGATCCAAGGAGGGAAGTCGCAAGCTGGAGAGACAGAAGAATATTTGAAGTCCCATGAAAAGAATCCAGTAGAGAGGAGGGAGATTGCATCAGTGTGGCATAGGTCCTGTGCTGATGTGGTTTCTATTTGAGGAGGAAAGAGACATAAATGGATAAAGTGGTATGTGGTTAGCAGAAAGGAATAGAGACCTGTGACCTTACAGCACTTCCAGATATCACATGGTTCAGACAAGGAGACTAGGAGACAGGGTACCATGGACAAAGGAAGTAAATCTAGGAATAAGGTCAGCGTGGAACTTCCAGGCACTAGATGATGAAAGATCCAGGAGGGACTTGGTCCATGAAGTCAAAAGATGGGCTGCTGGAACATATACTTCTTAGCAAAGTATCTCGAGATGGAAGAAAAAGTATCCAATGTACTTAGACCTACTATGAAACTAATTTATAGCTTTCATTTGAAAGCTATAACCCAATTATAGCCCAAGAATATGGGGTTAAGGGAGAGGGCGAGGGTCAGGGGTGGGTGGGAGGAGGGAGGGTGATTGGTGGGACCACGCCTATGGTGCATCTTACAAGGGTACATGTGAAACTTTCTAAATGTAGAATATAAATGTCTTAACACAATAACTAAGAAAATGCTGTAAAGGCTATGTTAACTAGTTTGATGAAAATATTTCAAATTGTATATAAAACCAGCACACTGTATCCCATGACTGCATTAATGTACACAGCTATGATTTAATTAAGAAAAAAAAAAAAAAAAAAAGATGGGCTAACTTCTTACTGCCATCTAGTGGCACAAATCTGTAATTGCTATAATTTTACTGCTGAGAGTGAAAACTAAGCTGGTTGATGGTTCAACAACATTTATCCCTGAAGAGTTCACAAAAAGTAATGAAATCAATGGTCAGTTCTGGAAACAACAAATTTGGGCATGTGACAAATGTATTGAAAAGTTTTATGTCGCTAATAGGAGCAGACATATTTTTTGTTAGGCTTTGGAGCAGAAACTCTGAGGTGCATCCTTATTTCTCCCTGCCTTTCCTATACCTTGTTTCAGAATCATTTCTTCTTTCATCACCACTACCACCATCACCGGTACAACCCCCATTAATATCTTCACCACCACTATCATCACCAGTGCTACCATTACTAGCACCATCACCACCACCACCATGTATGATCACTGCTACCACCACCACCACTGCTACTACCACCATCACCTCCCCTATCATCACCACTATATTGTTACAACCACAATAATCATTATTCCACACCTCATGTATTACACATATAAAGAGTGGATTATGTCTGTTATCTCTTTTGAGTATCAGTTCAAAAATTGAAACTTACTTATTGGGTACCTACCACAGCCAGTTGCTGTGCTAGATGTTAGTCACACATATCAGACACACTCACTCATTTGTAGGAGCTTACCATTGAATGCCTGAAGCAGATACGTAAACTATCACAGCACAGCATGTTGAGTGTTAATTGCCATTAGCATTTGTTATGAGACTTCACAAATAGGACACTTAAGACTCGGAGTCAGGGAAGACCTTATGGTGGTCACAGTTTGTAAGAGCAGTAAGAGGTAGTTACGTGGGAAAAACAGGAAAGAGGACTCTACATCTAGGGTAAAGCTAGTATTGAAAGGTGTCAGAGATTTTAAGATCTGTGAGTAGATTTGTGTGACAGCTGCATTCTGGCTCCACAGAATATGGGGGAGGGTGGCAGGAAGTGAGGCCAGACTATGAAAGATATTAGGATCTAAGCAAAGGAGCTTGAACTCAATTTTAAAAGATATGGGAAGTCACTGAAGGGTGTTACAAATAAGAGAAACAAAATAAAATTTGTATCTTAATAACAGTATTCATTAAGCACTCCATAGCCTGCTAAGCCTTTTACACATACAAAGATGAGCTCATTTTAATCTTCACAACAATGCCATTTGACAGAAGAGCTGAGGGATGCTAAATAATTTGTTCAAATCTTTAAAATTGATTTTGGCTGGGGAGGACTAGAACACAGGTTTCCGGGATGTCTGAGTGGTTTTGAATAGTAAGTGTGCTTTACTGCCCTTCATGTGATAAAAGGAAAGGAGCTGAAAATGCTTTCAGGTTGAGCTTAGGTGCCACAGGCATTATGCCAGTGGTTGCACACAAAGATTTTGCCTCCAATATATATCCCATGCGTGAGCACTCACATGGAGGTGGCTGGATTGGGTAGAACTGTATTCCTGGGATAATAAGTCATAGGCAGAGATTGTAGGTAGAGTTGTTTAAGTGAGTACTGGATATTCTTGCTGGGCAAGAATGACACACCACCTAAGATCATCATATGTCCTTGTGCAACTTTTTGGCATCAAAAGGATCCTATCATTGTATGCAATTTGGGCATACGATATAGTTGTTTCTGGGAGCTAAGTAAGGGCAATTCTTAGAAATGTCATGCTTCCTCTATCCAATGACTTTTCAACCAGGTGTTCAGGACGGAAAAACCAGGCAGAAAAAAAAAAGAGGGCATTTATTGCAAATGGAAATTCTTTTACTCTCTGGTGTTATCGTTGCCAAGTATTATCTACTTTTTCTAACATTGTACACTCTGCTGATAAACTCTATGGATGTCTGACATTTGGTCATTATAGAATTTCCAGTCACTGTTTCAAAATAAAATTGTGACAACTCTGTTTTTGGTGTTAGGGCTTCTAGCTGGGCTATTTCTATGTTTTTCTGATTATCATCTGGCAGATCATCCCGGATATTATATGAGGACAGCCCTGCAGGAGGCTGGAACACCTTATAAGTCAGGAAGGCTGAAAGCAGTGAAAATATTAAGGGCGGAGCACAGACACTCCAATTTTAATAACTGTAAATTTGTCTTTCAGTCTATTTCTTTTCTCTGTGTTTCATTCATATAAAGCTGTTTAAAAATCACCTTTTACAGTAGTGTTGTGTAGAATAGTGGTTCTTAAAGTTAGTCTCAAGACTTCTGGGAGACCCTAAGACCCTTTTAGGTATTTCTGTGAGATCAAAATTATTTTCATGATAACATCAAAATGTTATTTGCCTTTTACTTCTCTTTCATTGAGGGATATATAGTAAAGTCTTCCATAAGATACACGATACAGAATATCACAACAGACTGAATGCCAAAGCATTCATCAGAATTCAGCTGTGTTCTAAGTCAGATACTAAAGAAGTTTTCAGTGACACTTTTCTAAATATTTTTAAAAATATCATTTTTGATCAAAATTGTTATTTCTGTTAACATGTAATAGAATGTTAACATTGTTATTGCTATTTTTAAATGAGTTAAGAAATATTTAAAAGTGTCTTTGTTTTCATTTCGGCTACAGTAAATATCAATTGCTAGATTCTGCAAAAACAAAAGCTCTTTGGGGTTCTCTATACATTGCAAGAGCACAAAGGGTTTCTGAGACAAAACGTTTGAGAACACTGGTTTAGAGAATTCACTGTAGGCAATTTCTCCATGGCTCTGAGAGAAAGTAGGTATGTCTTGATCTGCTCTGATAACCCCCCGCCCACCAAAAAACCAAAACAAAAAACAGGAGGCAGCAGAAATACATGTGTTTATAGGTTTCTAGTCTTCTGGTGTTGAACATGACTCTCTGTACAGTTGACCTGTTTCCTTAGTAACTAAACTGTAGCTGCCACCTGTGGCCTATTAACAACACTAGGCTGAATGGATTCCACAGGGCAATGACTAACTGGGAATAATTAGAAAACTTGGTAAGGAAGTTTCCTCAAGCAGGAAATTGGTTCCTCTGGAACTTGTTAAACATTAAGTTCATAGCCAAGACTATGAAAACATTTACTGAAATTAGTGCTAGTGTTCAGGTCTCCTGGGAGCACTTACCAAGGGCAAATAGGAATCAGGGACAATGAGCATATTCTTAAAGGTTTAGGTGTCAACTTTAAGCTATGATGAGGGAGCAATTAGGTTAAAATGACTCTTGAGTTTCTAATGAAACCACACTTTAAAATTTTTCCCTCGGGTTGAACATGGGTCTCATGTAGGGGTGTGAGATGTAATTAAAATCTACTTTAAATCCAGGTGTCGCCCTTCACAGATCCCCTTTGGTCACTACAGACTTCAGTAATAGTTACAAAAGCTTGCTAACTCATAGAACGTGACCATACTTAAGAAGAACTCAGCCACGCGTGAATTTCTGACAATTTCATCAGTCTCAATTTAATAAAAAGCAGTATGTTTTCCCCTGGATAGCACGTTGAGGCTCTGAGATTTGTCCAATACAAGCACATAAATCTAAATTAAAAACAAAACAAATCTATAAGCAAATACACAGTAATATTTTCCCTGGGGTGCAGGTGAGCCAAGGACTCAATAGAATGAAAAGAAAGAACAAGGGGCAGTGCCCAAAGGTCTCTACTCCAGCCAGGTTTCCCTCTCAGGGCTGCAGGCTGTGGAACCCTGTTTTCTGCCAGGCTCTCTCAGGGGGAGTGACACATCTAACAGACAACGGCAGCAGCACCACCTCCTCCTCAGAGTATCATTCAAATCTTTCACTCATGGCCACCCACAGATCAACAAAATACATTCAGAAGAGCATGAATAGGCAGGGAGAATGTTTTAATGTGAAAATTTTATAACTAAAGAAGAAAATATGGAAATATGAACATATAATGAATAATGGGTTAGTTGCCTACAGGAGCTGGGCACTGCACTAAACACTTTGTGCTTTCTCATTCAATACTCTTAATGACCCTGCAACTCAGGCTAATGATCCTGTAGCTCAGGCACTACTATTATCTTCATTTTACTCATGAGGAAACCTAACTGTGGAGACCTGAAACTCATTGCTAAGGTCAAGGCTAAGTGGCAGAAGTGGCAATAGAACACCCTTCCCTCTAACTCCAAGTTTTGACCATAGCCTAGGCTTTTCATAGCCCCTTTACTTCATTCAACTCACGTTTACTGAGGAATCACTGAGGGCTAGACATTGAACTAAGAAACCAAAACAGACATGGCTTCTGCCCATCTGGAGCTAACGGTAAACAGCAAAAAACAGAAGTAAAGTAACTTCACAATTCAGCATATCATTACAAGCCAGGATAAGTGTTTGAAAGAATATATAATACAAACCAATGCATGCGTCTGGCTATTTTCTTTCTTACTATCGATCATCTTGACCTGGGCTGAAGACATCAAAAAAGGCATCTCTAAGAAAGTGATGTTTACATTGAAATCGGAAGTTTGAATAGGAATTAACCAGAGAGTTTATAGAAAATAGGTGACAAAAAAGAGTCAACAACAAAGGGTCTGCGGCAAACAGAAACAAATCTCACACAAAGAACCCAAAGAAATTGTGTGATATATCACAGGAGAAATATGAGGGCTATACATGTAGGATCTTAATACTTCTTTAAAGAAGCTATTGAAAAGTCTCTGCTGCTATACTTTAATCTTGATTTTTTGTTTGTTTTAAATTTCTTGGCTGTTTTTCTTGTGTGAGAAATATTCTGTATATAGAAGGTAGAGAATAATATAATAAATATTCATGTCATCACTACCAACTTAAATGAAATATTATATTAATAAATGAATAATGCTTTTGAAGAATATGAAGTCTCTTGCATGTACCTAATAACACCAAAAAAATTTAAACTAAGGGCAGACATGAACAGATTTGCATTTTTAAAAGATGCTTGAGCACTTGAAGGGTATACAATGATTTGGAAGGAAACCAGCATGGATATGGGGTTTCAGGCTAGCTGACAACTGAGGCTATCCAGGCGAGCAGAATGGTGGGGTGACCTATGGTATTGACAGGGGAAATGGGGGAGACAAGACCGACTGGGAGGTATTAGGATAAAACTGGTATACCTATTAGTGGTGGACTAGTTAATGGAAGTGAGGAAGTGCAAAGGGGGGGTGTAGATAACTTCTGAAATAAATTCTGATGAAATGAAGCATTATTTCTAGTGGGAAAAGTATCTATACATAATGATTTTCTCAAAAATTATGAAAAAATACAATAAAATTTAAATTTAAATATAACAAATAAGGTTATTGTTGGAAGTTGTATGGCTAGACTATGCATAATTTCAAATTTTCAGAGAAAGCTAAAAAAACTTTCTTCTAAAATGGTCACACCAATTTACATTTCAATGTAAATAGATAAATTTTTAAATGGGTTGAATTCTCGATCATTTTAATTTATATTTTAGGTTTATTTATATACTTGATTGATACCTGTAACCTCCATGTCCTTCTTTCCCAACAAGATTAAAACTTTGATACTCTTTTATTTCTTTCTTCCTGAACCCATTCCCTTGCCTTGTATTATTATCTGCCATGATGACATTGGGATTTCTCTCTAAACTCATATTTTTGAAGCATGTATCAGCAATTATTTGTGTTTAATTATATGATTTACTTGCTTCTTGCTTCACTACTTTGTGTATGTATGGGTATGTGTATGTATGAGATCTTCTTTTTATATATACATATATATATTTGTTTGTTTGTTTGTTTGTTTTTCTGGAGTATATTCTTGAGTATTTCAGAAAGAACTTGAGAACCATAAACTTCTGAGATCTTACATGTTTGAAAATGCTTTGTTTTGTACTATTTGTTAATGCTAGTTTGATTAGATATAGTTTAAGTTCAAAATCAACTTTCCTAAGAACTCTGAAGAAATTCTATTGCATTCTATCAAAAAATCGCTAAAGAGAAATATGGCATTAATATTTTTATTTCTTTATAGTCAAATCACATTTTCTCCCAAGAAACATTTGCAGCATTGCACTTTATTCTTGATGCTTTGAGATTTACCATGAGATCTGGATTTGTGCCTCTGTATCATTCATTGTGGTTATTACTTGATGGAATTTTTAACCTTTGAAGGCTTTTGTTTTGTGTTTCTTCACCTATGTGAAATTTTCTTAACTTTATTTACTATTTCCTCTCCTCCATTTTTCTCTTTCTGCTTTTGGAATTCCTTTTAAATAGAGTTTGAGGTTTTTTATTTTTTTCTTTTTTTGAGAAAGAGTTTTGCTTTGTTGTTGCCCTGGGTAGAGCGTCATGGTGTCACAGCTCACAGCAACCTCAAACTCCTGGGCTCAAGTGATCCTCTTGCTTCAGCCTCCTAAGTAGCTGGGACTACAGCTGTGCTTACCACATCTGGCTAGTTGTCCTATTTTTAGTGGAGATGGGGTCTCACATTTGCTCAGGCTGGTCTGGAACTCCCCAGTGTGCCAGGATTACAGGCACGAAACTTTGGGCCTGAACCTAGTGGTTAAGTTTTTGAATATATATTTTATATATCCACTTTTCTCTTTTGTTTTCCAAATATTTTCTTTCTGTACTGCTTTTAGGGGGGATAACTAAGTTTAGTTTGCTAGCCCATGAATCCTTTCTCCAACCATCATCTATTCTCTTCTTTAGTCCATTCTCTTATGTAATAAATTTTCAAATATTTTTTCAATCTTCACAATTTAAAGTATTTAAATTGCTTAATGAAGGCATCATTTTTTTCAGTAATGTATGACTATCTTAATTGAATGGATACAATTTAATTGTATTAATTGAATTTTAATGTGTTTTGTGATCTCTCATCTCTTTCGTTTGTGAAATTTGGTTTCTGTCATGCAAGGCATAGATTTTCCTCAAAGGTTTGGTGGTTCGTGATTGCCATCTTACCCTTACTTGAGAAGGCCTCTTTATTTATCTATGGATGTGGTTTCTGATGACCTCCCATTCATAGTTTGGAGGAGAACATACCATGTGGAGTCAAAATATTTTTTTTTGTTTATTGGTGAGAATCATCCATATTGGTTTGCATTTTTTCCCTTCTCTCCTCCTCCAACTTCGGAGTGTTACCTTGAGTAGGACTTCTGGAATACAACTTCCAACCAGTCTTCCACAAATTGGTTATGGATTTGCTGGGATGGCCAAAGTGTTCATGCCTATTGCCTCCATATATAAGTAAAAATTTTTCTTTTACATTGCTATGCCATATAAATATTATCATTTCCTATGTATGCTGTGATGTGAAAAAGATTAGAAATATTACTCTAAAACAGTGGAGAAAAAACTTCAGTTAGATTTTTCAAATTGTTTGTTATAAAATGGCTATAATGCCAAATATAGCCCAGCAAATTATTTTTATTTGTAGTTATACATATTTTTCCTCAGCATATTTTTGCTTGTGCTTTTTTCCTTTCGCTTTCTACATCTCTTTTCTTTCTACTTCTCTTTCTTTTCATCTTTCTCAGGCAGACTTGTCCTGGATGTGCCAGTTATTGGTCATTTTAAATAAATAGATATTTTCCTCCTTTCATTAAAGTATATTTATGTAGTTTATTTAATATATTCTTTAACATGATAATTTAGTTTTCCTCTTTTTATTATTATTAGTATATTTATAGCCTCCTGGATTAAATGTTTCATTTTATAAATTATTCTGATTTGTAAATAGTGCTAAACCTACAAATTTTCTTCAGTTTGCCACTTTTGAGAAATAGTAATGTACAATGCTTTCAGCTGATGACAATGATTCCTTTCTAGTAATGCCATAAAAGGGAAATTATATTTAAAAACTCTAAATGGGAAGTATTTATTTGCAAGTGCTTAGAACATTAAAAAAAATTCTGATTGATGATATTAGAAATTTTACTTTTCTGTTCTGGTTAGAGTAGCCAAAGGATTATCAGTTTTGTTAATCTTTGCAAAAACCCAACTTTTTGTTTCCTTGATCTTTTAAATGATTCTTTTGTTTTCAATTTCATTTAATTTTGTTCTAATTTTGTTATTTCTTTTCTTCTTCTGTGTTTGGGGTTGGAATGTTCTTCCTTTTCCATTTGCTTGAGATGACCCAGTAAGTTGTTGACTTCTTCTCTTTCTGTTTTCTTGATGAAGGCTTCTAATGCTATGAATTTTCCTCTTAGGACTGCCTCTGCAGTATCCCATAGTTTTTGATAATTTTTTCTTCATTATCATTTTGTTCCAAAAAATTGGTGATTTCTGTCTTAATCTCCCATATCACAAAATCCCAAAACTACAGATGGTAGTGTGGATGTGGAGAGAAGGGAACACTTCTACACTGCTGGTGGGATTGCAAACTAATACAACCTTTTTGGAAAGAAGTTTTGAGAATTATCAAGGAACTAAAAATAGACCTATTGTTTAATCCTGAAATTCCTCTACTAGGTATCTACCCAGATGATCAAAAATAATTTTACAACAAAGACATTTGCACCAGAATGTTTATTGCAGCCCAATTCATAATTTCCAAGTCATGGAAGCAGCCCAAATGCCTGTCACCCCATGAATGGATTAACAAATTGTGGTATAGTTATACCATGAAATACTATGCAGCCATAAAAAAAGATGGAGATTTTAGCAGGCATCATTAAACTATGGACGATGGGCCACATGTGGCCCACCTAGGACATTTATCTGGCCTGTTGGGTGTTTTTGCCACCGCTCCCTGTCCTGCTTAGCAGCTGACTCATCCCAGGGTCCACAGTCCAGCCCTGCAATGATCTGAGGGACAGTGAACTGGCCCTCTGTTTAAAAAGTTTAAGGACCCCTGCTTTACAGCTTATGTGTTTACCTGGATGGAACTGAAACATATTCTTTTTAGTAAAGTATCTGGAGATTGGAGAAAAAGTATCCAATGTACTCAATGTTATTATGACATCAATATACAAACACTTACACATTCATACGAATGATAAAACACAACTATAGTCCAGAAAGAAGAGAAGGAGGCTGAGGGGGAGTGAAGGAGGAGGAATAGTATTTGGTGGGACCTCACCTATTGTGCACAATGCAATGGTACATTACAAACCTATTAAGAGTAGAGTATAAATCTCTTACCATAACAAATAAGTAAGTGAGGTGATGGTTATGTTGATCAGTTTGATGTAAGCATTCCATATTGTATATCTAATTAGCACACTGTACCTCACAAATATACACAGTTATGAATTAATAAAAATATTCTGGTATTAATTTTCAGTTTTATTTTGATGAAACACTATCAGTTACACATTTTCTATCTTTGGAAATTTATTAAGAACTTCTTTTCAGACTAATATATGATCCACTTGTCCTCTCTGACTATGAAATATGTCATAGTCATTTAAAAAGGTCTTGTGCTCTTACTGGATCTAAAGCTAAGCACACACTCACTCACACACATTCACACTAATGTTTTCTGCTCCATCTTTATGTCTGTGAATCACCATCATTTGCCTGGTGGTACCTGCTGGTCCAGACGGGTAACAACTACCTCATCCTGCTATTGACTTCCAGACGCTGGGCCTGCTGGTCTTGGCTGAATCCATTGCTTCATTTCAGGTTTCAATGAGTTCACTTAAAGAAAATATAAATAGGAAGATGTGTTGTCTCTAATAAGGATCTTTCCTATTAGGCAGAATTTCTAACAAAGCCAACTTAGATGAGGTTGTAGTTTTTATATTGTGCCAAGTTTTGATAACCTTCTGTTCATCCATTCTCTGCTTCAGAGACTGCAGGAAATGAAGGCACACTTGTGAGTATTTTGCAGAGAATTTAGTGAAGGGGCTATTTATTAAATGTGGGTAGAGTTAAGGGGATGTAAAAGGAATGCTGAGGCTCTCAGAGATTAGTAACAACATTAACCGAAAATAGAGCCATTAATACCTGTAGACCTTAAGTAGTCAAGAAGGAATGAATATTGCCAGCATGGTGAAGCTATGGCAGGGGATCAGCTAGTGATAGTAGTGATTGTGGACAGACTAGACACCGACAGAACCAACGTGCAAGGGCAGAAAGGAAGCCAGAGAACACATCTGTTGAACTACATCTCCCCTTATCCTCTAGCCTTCTGCTGGTGCCTTAGGATGTCTGGACCCAGCCAGAATGCAGAGATCCAGGAGCCTGGCTGAGGCAGAGTGTGTGTGTTTGCGGTCTGTTTGGGCTCAGAGTAGAGCAGAAGGGAAAGAATAGATTGCTGTGAAGTCAAAAAGAATAATCTGTGTATACACTGGTGCTTGTTTGAATCAGTTGAAGCTCAGGTGCAGGTGTGTTTTATACCTAATATATTAAAAATTACAGTACCTCAGGCAAAAGAATCAATCTGAGACTGCTATTCTCTGATGTGGATGTGAAAAACACTAGTCAATACCGATATAATCATAACTATATTTTTATTTTGTGAGAACTCTGTATATTAAGGGCATTTACGTTTTTCATTTCTTAAATATTTTTCATAACTTCTATTTTATTTTTAGTTTTGCTATTTTTAAGCATATAAAACATTTTGAATTGTGCTGTTAAAGCTGTTTTTTCTTAATTTTCATGATTCTGCCTTTGATATCATGTTTAGAAAATATTTTCCTATCTTTAAGGATTTATAATTTCACCTAGTAATCTGGTACCTTGCAGCTCTTCTAAAAAGATATTTATTGTTCCATTATTGAAATATCCATATATATCCATTTATATGTTAGCTTATATATATGTCATATTTATTTTCCATTTATGTGTTTATTATTTTCCTGGGCCAATGTACTCTTTTAATTATTACATTGCTATCTCTAGGATACATTTTAAAATTAGTAAAGATTATTTTTCTGCTCTTTTTTTCTTTTTAAAAATTTTATATTGAAAAATTAACAGAGAAATACTTGTCTGCTACTTTAAAGAGCTAGAAAACACAGATAAACAATAAAAACATGGAGAATATCCATATACCTACCAACCTAGGGAAATATTGATAATATCTGATAGTACATTCTCCCAGTTCAACTTTTCTGTTTATAGTCCTTCTAAATTTTATACATATATATTTTCATTTATATAACTGTCCTGAATCCTCTCTTTATAATTTAATAGAAGACCATGGACATCTTTCTATGCAACTACAGATAGTAATCCATTGTGTGGATGATCCTGGATTTACTTATACATTATCCTTTTGGTGGGTAATTAAATGGTTTCTTATTTTTTTTTTACCATTATACAGAATACTAAGATGAATATCCTTGCACTTACATAACTTTCTTTAGAATAAATTTTTAGAACTGAAAATTTCTTTTGTATAAAAGGAAATTATACTTTCAACTTTGATAAATGTTACTAGATTATCCTCCAGAAACATTTATTCCTACTATTATGAAATTGCCCTTTTCTCCATAGTGTTACTAGCACTGGAAGTTTTTATTCTTAAATTTTAAATCTTGGCTAACTTGGGTGAAAATTAATATCTTACTATTATTGCGTTTGTTTTGAATAAAGTTGAGCCCTTTATCCTATATATATTTTATTACCTTATGTCATTAGGTTTATGTGTGCATATGTATTATTTATTTATTTATGTATTTTTTAGATATGTCTCACTTTATCACCCTCTGTCTCATTTTATCACCTTCAGTAGAGTGTTGTGGCATCACAGCTCACAGGAACCTCCAACACCTAGGCATAGGTGATTCTCTTGCCTCAGCCTCTTGAGTAGCTCCAGACACCTGCCAGAATGCCTGGCTAGTTTTTAGTTGTTGCTGTGGTTTGATGGGAGCTGGGTTCAAACCCGCCACCCTTTGTATATGGGGCCAATTCCCTATCGACTGAGCAACAGGCACTGCCCACATATGCATAATTTAAAATATAGCAAGATATAGATTATATTATTATAATTATAATTATTATATTATATAAGTTATATAACATTCATATGTAATATTTTAAGTTGGATTCTTATTTTATTTGCTTTTGGCTACTTTTATACATTGTAAATATTAAATTGGATTGAATAGATTATTTTTCACAACTTGTTGCATCACAGTTTCTTTCTAATAACTCATGCCAATATTCAAAATTTATGTGGCCAAATATGTCATCATCTTATTTTATGAGTCCTAATCTCAGAGATATAAAGAATCTTTAGGAATGATTATGAACAACTATATGCTAACAATTTGGAAAACATGGAGGAAATGGATAAATTCTGGAACACTTACAATCTACCAAGCTTGACCCATAAACAAATATAAATGTAAATGCTTGACATCACTTATCATTAGGGAACAATATGCAAACAATCAACAAACAAATAATGAGTAATGAGATAGAAGCCATAATAAAGTCTCCCATCAAGAGAAGGCCCTGGACCTAATGGATTCACTGATGAATTCTAGCACACATTTAAAGAAGAAATAATACTGATTCTACTCAAACTCTTTAAAAAGGATTGAAGAGGAGGAATATTTCTAAACAATAACTGACACAGAATAAGATATGCTATAATTCTACTTCTTTTGGGTAGTCCTCCACCTAGGAGTTAAGGGGAGAGAGCCCAGGTTTCTTGGCCTTGTTGGTCTGGAGTAGAGTTTCCCTCTTGATGACCTAAGACGACGGAAGAAGGACACAGGTCTTTTTTAAAAAAAAATCATAGAATCTTAAACCCAAAAATTCCACCAAGAGTCTCCTGGAATTGATAAAGAAATTCAGCTAAGACTCAGGATAAAAATCGATGTACATAAATCAGGTATAGTATATACTAAAAACAATCAAGTCAGGAGTTAAATCAAAGACTTAATACTATTTGCTATAGCTACAAAAAAAAATACCTAGAAATACACTTAACCAAGGAGGTGAAATGTCTCTGCCAAGAGAACTATGAAACTCTGAGGAAAGAAATCACAGAGGATACAAGCAAATGGAAAAACACATCATTTTCACAGATAGGTAGAATTAACATTGTTAAAAAATCCATCCTACACTAAATTATTTACAATTAAACCTAATCTACATCAAATTTCCAAAATCATACTTCATTGATATAGACAAAATAATTCTGTGGCTTTGTTTGGAAGCAGAAAAGAGCCTAAATAGCCCAAAAAATATTAAGCCAAAAAAAAGCAAAACTGGAAGCATCACATGCCCAGACTTTAAACTATACTACAAGGCTACCATACCCAAAACAGCATGGTATTGGTACAAAATACTATGAGACATATGAGACCAATTGATTAGAACAGAGAATCCAGATACAAAACTATATACCTACAACTACATGATCTTTGATAAATCAGACAGCAATGTATACTGGGGGAAAAACTTCCTATTCAATAAATGGTGCTGGGAAAATTAGATAGCCATATGCAGAAGAATGAAGCAGTACCCCTACCTCTCACCACTCACAAAATGAATTCAAGACAGATAAAAACTTAGATATATGGCACAAAACCAAAAGACGTCCAGAGTAATATGTAGGAAAAAACTCTCCTAGATACTGACGTAGGCAAAGAATTTATGAAAAGACCCAATGGCAATCATAGCAACAACAAAAACAAAGAAGCTTCTGCACATCTACGGAAACAATAGAACAATCTGACAACCTACAGAATGGAAGAAAATATTCACAAGGTACACACCTAAATAAAGGATCCCAATAAAGGGCTTCTACCCAGAATTTATAAAGAATTCAACCAAATCCGCAAGAAAAAAATAAAAAATCCCTATTAAAAAGTAGTCAAAAGAGATGAGCAGATGATTCTCAAGAGAAGAATGACACATGGAGAACAAAAATATGAAAAAATGCTTGACATCACTTATCATCAGGGAAATGTAAATTAAAACCACAATGAGCTATTACCTAACCGCAATTGGCTTTTATTAAAATGTCTTTTTATTAAAGTCTTTTATTAAATGTCTTTTATTAAAATGTCTTTTTATTAAAGTCTTTCATTAAGTGGCTTTTATTAAAATGGCTTTCATTAAAAAGTTCACAAGCAATAGATACTGGTGTGGATGAAAGGGAAAGGAATGCTTATACATTGTTGGTGGGACTGAAAATTAGTACAACCTCTATGGAAAGCAACATAGATAGAAATTCCTCAAAGAACTAAAAGTAGACCTACCATTTGATCCAGCAATTATGCTATTGGGTATTTACCCAAAGGAAAAGAAGTCAGAATGGGACTGAGGGTCAAATGATATGAAAATAATTACTAGATTTTTTTTGCATAAATCATCCTGACCGAATTTGTCATTGAGGATTTCAAGAGAGTAATAATTGTAGGAACAAAATTGACATGTAGAGTTGTAGAGTAAATGTTCTTGGAAGAAATTTTATATCAGAAGGAGAGACTAGAGTAGTCAGAGGGAATGAAAAATATGAATAAATAATGCCTCGTAAGTTAAAGAAAGCCTTGATTGGAAAGGCCCATTGAATATCACACAAAATTTAAGAACATATTTAGAAAAAAGGGTTGACTCAAGGAAGGAAAAGATGTAGTGGGAAGAAAGGAAAAACTAATAGAGCCTATAAAATAATTGTTTAAATAATTCTTGCTTACTTTTTAAATTAAATCATAGCTGTATACATTAATGCATTTATGGGGTACAATGTGCAAGTTTTATATACAATTTGGAATGCTTACGCCAACTGGTTAACATAGCCTTCACCTCACTTTCTTAATTATTGTGTTACGATATTTTTTTTTGAAATAATATAAATGGCAATAAATGATTTTTAAAGGAGAAGATGTGTTGTTTAAAAAATTGGTATAAGAATCTAAAATATTCCAATTATTAGGACTTGGGGTTACAGGAAGATAAGTGAATAAGTAAATGTGTGATAAATTATTTATTTATAGGGCTTATATAAAATATAATAATGTACCCTGGAAAGTTATTCAATGTAATAGATTCAAATAGGTGCAAATACAAAGACTGATAACCAATACTGGTACAAAACTTGCAAATCACAAGTAAAAAACACACCAAAGTTGAACTCACCAATAACAAGTATGCATACTCGTACAAAGATATGGAAACTAAATAACCTTATGCTGAATGATAGCTGGGT
>CAUYQV010046147.1:0-23132 GCA_963574575.1 Galagoides demidoff
CAGCTACTTGGGAGGCGGAGGCAGGAGACTCGCTTGAGCCCAGGAGTTGGAGGTTGCTATGAGCTGTGATGCCATGGCACTCTACCCAGGGGGATAGCTTGAGGCTCCGTCTCAAAAAAAATAAAATAAAATAAAATAAAACACCCACTCTTCACATACCTACCCATCCCAACAGAAACTGCTGCCCTGCCTCCTCCCTGGTTAGGAAAGTCCATGGCACTAGTCTCCAGGTTAGATGGGTGTGCAACATTCTGTTGGCTAAAGCTCACCTACTCTTACTATGATGACTCAAGCTCTAGTCCCATGTTTCCTAATGACTTTAGAAGATTTCAACTTGAATGTCTAACAAGTTCACCTAGTTACTCATCTATATTCATCAAGCTTTAACTGAAGGCTTAGTATGTGCCAGGTCCTGTGTTGGGTGATTCAGATACAGACCATTAGGACCTTCTTTCTGAAAGTTTACTGTATAGGAGAGGAAACAGATGGAAAAACAGACATAAATATCAGTGTTATCATGCCATCACAGACATATATACTGAGCAGTGGGTGTCAAGGAAGGTTCCAAGCAGGTGACTTTTGAACTTTGTCTCACAGCTCGAGTAGGAATTTCTCAGATAGACATCATTGGCAAAGGGCATTCTAGGAACTGAGATAGAAAGAAAAGATGCTATCCAGAGCTGGAAAAAGACAGTGTGGCTAGAGTATTGTGTCCAGAATTAGTGATAGACACAATTGCAGCAGCAAGTCAGGATCCAACTTAGAAGTGGCCCAGGGAGAAGGAAGGAAAGTCAGCAAGGAGGAGTCCATGTCAGGAAAAGTCTAAGTGTCTGTGATTAAATTTATTGCCACATTATTTTTCCCTTTTTCCAACTATCTCTTGCCAAAGTAGGTCTAAGTTTTAACTTCTCCACTTTGCTCAGTCTCTAGGTGCATAGATTTGGGCTGCAGTTTGTCCATAAAAAACAAAGGGAGGGTTAGTCAATCACCAAGCCTTCTGACTTCTTCCTTTGCAATCTCTGGGATTCTTCCACCATATCCATCTATCACCCCAAGTCTGGCCTACTACAAAAGCCTTTTAGCCGATCTGTCCGCAATCTTACCTCTCTCCAGTGTAAACTTTACATAGCAAACTTCCCGAAGAGCATATCTTATGATACATTCTGTACAAAAGAAACTCCCAACATTTTAGCACAGCATTCAAAGTCATACACTTTTCCTTTTTTTTTTTTTTTTGAGACAGAGTCTTGCTATGTTGCCCTCAGTAGAGTGCTGTGGCATCACAGCTCACACCAACCTTCGACTCTTGGGCTTAAGTGATTCTCTTGACTCAGCCTCCCAAGTAGCTGGGACTACAGGTGGCCCCCACACCACCTGGCTGTTTTTTTGTTGTTGTTGCAGTTTTTGGCCAGGGCCGGGTTTGAACCTGCCACCTCCGGTATATGGGGTCTGTGCCCTACTCCTTTGAGCCACAGGCGCCGCCGGCCACCTGGCTATTTTTTTTGTTGTTGCAGTTACACCATTGTTGTTTAGCTGGCCTGGGTTTGAAACCGCCAGCCTCTGTGCATGTGGCTGGCACCGTAACCTCTGTGCTACAGGCTCTAAGCCAAGGTCATACACTTTTCTGAGTTGATACCTAACTATCTTTCCAATGTGACCTCCCATTACATGTACTGCACCCTTGAACCCAACACTCTAAAGATACTCTGTTCCTCAAACAGGCCCGGCATTTTCCCACTTCCACTCCTTTTCCTCTGTAGCTCTTCTTCCCAGTGGAATGTTTTTCACCTAACTCCTAGCTATTCTCCAAAAGCATCCGTCAGAAAAATCTCATCAAGCCAGGAGTGGTGGCTCACATCTATAATGCTAACACTCTGAAAGCTGAGGTGGGAGGATCCCTTGAGCTCAGGAGTTTGAGACTAGCCTGAGCAAGAGTGAGATCCCCATCTCCACTAAAAATAGAAAAAAATCAGCCGGCATAGTGGCGGCATAGTGGCGGGTGCCTGTATTCCCAGCCACGTGGGAGGCTAAGGTAAGAAGATCACATGAACCTAGGCATTTGAGGTGGCTGTGAGGTATGATGATGACACACTAACAGAGTGAGATTGTTTCAAAAAAAAAAAAGGGGGGGGAAAGAAAGAAAAATCTCATCAGATTGTCCCCATGCTAGACAAAATTTCTCTATCCCTAGTACTCTCACAGAACCATGTTTTTTTTTCTATTATGGCCAGTGCTAGACTCTCTCAGACAGGTCCAACTTAAAAAAACCCTGTTTCACTGTCAGGCCTTATGTACCTTTTTTTTTATTTAAAAAATAGTCACCACAATATTTAGCATTTAATGCTATTACACAAAGCTCTTAGATGGGAGGGACCATATCCTATTCACTCTCGTATTCTCAGCCAGTACCACAGTGCCTACACAGAGCAGGTAATAATAATAATGGTAACTTAATAACATATCATTGTCCCAATTACGCAGCTAAGTTGTTTTCTTTGCTTTTGAGACAGTCTTAAGCTGTCACCCTAGGTAGAGTACTAAAGCATCATCACAGCTCACAGCAACCTCCAACTCTAGGGTTCAAGAGATCCTCTTGCCTCAGTTTTTCTATTTTTAGTAGAGATGGGATGTCATTCTTGCTCAGGCTGGTCTCCAACTCGTGAGCCACAGGCCCAGCCTGTGCAGCTAAGTTTTGGAGAACTTATTATTTATCATGGACTTATTAAATGCTTTATATATTCAGAATCTAGGACAAAAAAAGAAAAAAAAAGTTTTATATACATTATGTAAATTATTTCTCAGAAAAGCTGGCTTGGCACCTGTGGCTCAAGTGGCTAAGGCACCAGCCACATATACCTAAGGTGGCAGGTTCGAATCCAGCCCGGGCCTGCCAAACAACAATGATGACTGCAACCAAATGGCCAGGTGTCATGGTGGGTGCCTGTGGTCCCAGCTACTTGAGAGGCTGAGGCAGGAGACTCGCTTGAGTCCAGGAGTTGGAGGTTGCTGTGAGCTGTGATGCCACAGCTCTCTACCTAGGGGGACAGCTTGAGGCTCTGTCTCAAAAAAAAAAAAAAAAGAAAAGCTCTGTGAGCCAGGTGCACTGTTATTTGCATTTTACAGGACAGCAAACAGTCTTAGAGAAGTTGAGTAACTTGCTTGAAGTCACACAGCTAGTACATGTCTCAAAGCCAGGCCTGCCACAGAAGTTAAAGTTGGTTATGTGTTCTCAGCCATTATTCTCCACAGCAACAGCTTATTGAATGACTTTACTTCCCCAACAAGACTGTTGACTTATTAAAACAGAAATACAGTTTACTCAAACAGGTACTCCCCATAGCACTTGGTACAATGCTCAGACACAGTACGTTCACAATAATTATCTTTTGAATTAAAACAGACCCACAACTAGTATACACAACTGTTAGATAAGTGACTTTGCCCAGAACATAGAGCTGTATAGCAAATGTAAAATCTTAAAAATGAACTCTTCTGGTAATTACTCTCACAAAAAAAAAAAAAAAAAGGCTACAGACTAGTTTGCAAAGAGAAGCTCCATACCTAGTACAACCAATGGAAGATCATTTAAAATCTCTTAGCAAGTGTGACAAATTTTTGAATAACGTGTAATACTGAGAAATAAGAACAGATACCAGAAAATGTACATGGTGACTGACCCCTATAGCTAATACTGATTTGTTTTCATTACTTTAAAATGATAAGGGGATTCACTTAAACCTTGAAATGAAATGACCAATTGTAGGCTCAGCTCCGTAGCACAGTTGTTATGGTGCTAGCCACATATACCCAGGGTGGTGGGTTCAAGCAGGGCACAGGCCAGCTAAAATAACAATGACAATTGCAACAAAAAATAGCCGAGCATTGTGGCAGGTGCCTGTAGTCCCAAGCTTCTTGGGAGGCTGAGGCAAGAGAATTTCTTGATCCTAAGAGTTTGAGGTTGCTGTGAGCTATGACACCATAGTACTTTACTGAAGGCAAAAGTGAGATTATCTCAAAAAAAAAAAAAAAAACTATCACCACTATCACAATATAGAACATTTACGTTAACTCAAAATATTCCTTCATATCCCTTTACTGTCAATCCCATCCTTTCTATGAGTCCTTGGAATCCATTGATTAACTTTCTGTCACTATAGTTTTGCCTTTAGAATTTGATATAAATGGTGCATACTCTTTTGTGTCTGGCTTCTTTCACTTAGCATAATAACACTTTGAAATTCATCCTTGTTGGTTTATTACCAATAATTCATTCTTTCAATTGCTGTGTGGTATCCCATTATGTGGGTATGCCGTCACTTATTTCTCTATTCACCTATTTATGGACATTTCAGTTATTTCCAGGCTGGGGCTATTATCAGTAAAGCTGGCACAAATATTAACATACAAATCTTTGGATGGATATGTTTCTTTCTTTTCTCTGAAGTAGATGCCTACAGTGAGATTGCTGGCTCATACAGTATGTATGCATGTTTAATCCTACTGCCAGACTGCTTCCCAAAGTAAGCTGTACCATTTTGCATTTCCAGGGCAACATATGACTATTCCAAAGACTCTGCATCTTTGACAAGACTTGTAGTTATTTGTCCTTTTAATTTATGCATTCAGATGTATGTGTAGTAGTGTGTCTCACTGTGGTTTTACTTCTCATTTCCATAATGACTAATGATGTTAAGCATATTTTATGTACAATTATTTTTCACTTGAATATCTTTCTGAAAACTTTTTCCTTCTTTTTACAATTTTTCTTTCATACTTTTCTACTACTTTTCTTTTTTATTTCAGAATATTAGAAGGTATGCGTTTTGTTTACATACTTTGTTTTTGTACAGATTGTGCCAAAGCTGTAAGAGTGCCCTTCACTCAGATAGTGTATGCTATATTCAATAGATGTAAATTTACCCATCCCTCCTTTGCCCTCCCCTACCTTAATTTTCATTATGCAGGTGTTGATCACTTAGTTCCAATTTGGTATTGAATATGTGTTTGTTTCTCCATTTTTGTGATGCTTCACTTAGAATGGCTTCCATTTCCATCCAGGCTGTCACAAAAGATACTAGATCACCATTTTTTTCAAGGCTAAGTACTGCATATTATGCACATATCACATTTTATTAATTCATCGTGTACTGGTGGGTACCTGGGTTGTTTCCACATCTTTGCAATTGTGAATTGTGCCACTGTAAACATTCAAGGGCAGGTGTCCTTTTAATAAAATGACCTTTTTTCCTTTGGGTGTATACCCAGCAATGGGATTGCTGAATCAAATGGTAGGTCTACTTTAAGTTCTCTGGGACATCTCCATACAATTTTCCATAAAGGTTGCACTAATTTGCAGTCCCACCAACCATGTAGAAGAGTTCCTTTACTCCACATCCACACAAGCATCTATTGTTCTGGGACTTTTCATTATGAACCATTCTCATCAGAGTGATACCTCATTGTGATTTTGGTTTGCATTTCCCTAATGCTTAAAGAAGCCAAGCATTTTTCCATGAGTTTTTTGGCCATTATATGTCTTCTTCTGAAACATTTCTGCTCATGTCTTTTGTCCACTTTTTATCTTATTTTCTTTTGAGACAGAATCTCACTATGTTACCCCTGGTAGAGTGCCATGGCATCACAGCTCATAGCAACCTCAAACTCTTGGGCTTAAGCGATTCTCTTGCCTCAGCCTCTCAAGTAGCTGGGACTACTGGCACCTGCCACAACGCTGGCTATTTTCTTGTTGCAGATGTCATTCATTGTTGTTTAGCAGGCTGGGGGTGGGCTCGAACCTGCCAACCTCAGTGTATGTGGCTGGCACCATAACCACTGTGCTACAGGCTCCAAGCCTTGTGTCCACTTTTTAATGGGGTTGATTGGTTGTTTCATGCTGATTTGTTTTGAGTTCATTGTACATTCTGGTTAACAGTCCTTTGTCAGATGTATAGCATGCGAATATTTTTCCCATTTTTTTTAAGGCTAAGTACTGCATACTATGCACATATCACATTTTGTTAATTCGTCGTTGTCATTCTGTGGGTTGTCATATTTGATTTTTTGATCATGTCCTTGGCTGTGCAGAAGAAGCTTTTTAATTTGATCAGGACCGTACGGAGTTGTAAAAGTTCTTTCTTCAAAATACTGGTATTAAATCGGCACTGACCTTAAAACAAATCATACTATTTCCAAATGAACACACAAATGCTTATCTTCTCTTGAGACACATTCATTCCTATGTATGACAAGCTTTCTGCTTCACTGTATGTAATGCTGCTTAATTTCAGCCTCTTGAATGCTAAGTATTACGAACAACCAACCACTCCCACCATATCAGTGCTAATAAGTGACTTAGTCTCAATGTAAACATAAGCACACACTCAAGTATCTATGCAATTTATTTTGCATTTTAGATTTTTTTTTCCTATCAAGATTGTTTTCAAGGAACATAGTGGCTTGGAGTTTTGTTTGCTTTGTTGTAGAAAACTTTCATGGAATCTTAGTAAAGGAGTAATTGGAAGCGCTGAAGAGGGTATATGCATCATTCTCATTTAATGGTTTGTTGCTCTGAAAGTCAAAACAAGGGAGTCAAACCCTACATGCCCTTATATATATATCACAGATTCCTTGTCTTGGAAGTTTAGGAAAGGTTAAAGCAGGAGTGGTGAAGGGTTTCACTATTTATTAATTCTAGCACATCAGCATTATTATTTCTTCTTATAGTCAGTACAGGCAGCAAACTTCTATGAACCAATATTCAACATGTACAGCAGACTTTGCAAGGTTATTTTTCAGGCCTAGGTTTTCTGATAATTCTATTTAACATTTCAGCTGCAAAGTGTAAAACTCAACAGAGGACATCTTTTCATATCCTAAATCCAATGAACAGTATTTTCTAAACTTGATCTTAGCCAAAAAGCCAAGAAGCTATGAACAGTATTATCTCATGAGGCATTGTTATATATGCTAAGTTGTATAATATCAAAAACTAGAGAATAAAGGAACTAGCTTTATGAAACATAGATCTGGATATATTTAGAAACTCTACTTCTATAATTTATTTAGATTAACATAATACGAACACAAAAATATATCATGTCAGAAAACACAGTATAAGATTTCAGGAACATTTGTGAAGTAACCTGAACAATCTTACTGTTTCCATGACCAAATACGCTTTCAATTTAAAATCAATTGTGAAATGAACTTTGGAAGGCTCTGTCTGTGACTGAAGGCCAACTCCACCCTTTATCCACCCCCAAGTAGCTGCCTACCTACAATTGGAAATTTTGCCTTGGGTATATTTAAAGTACCTTTAAGGAGACTTGAGTATCAGTATACTGTTTAATGTGAAGAAAAGATTGCTCTGTCTTGCAGATATGCTGCTCCACCACCCCCTGAAGATCTTGGAGAGAATCACAAAGTTTTTATTAAGAAGGGCAGGGAAGCACAGCTGGGAACAGAGAAGTTATTTGCAAAGTCATGCACAGAGTTAAACCAAGCTACTTTAGCACTCTTCCTACTTCTCTAACACTCACAACCAACTAAACCATAACCAATTTCCTGTTAATATCATTTTACTTTTTATTTATTTATTTTTTTTGAGACAGGAGCCTCAAGCTGTCCCCTTGGGTAGAGTGCTGTGGCATCACAGCTCACAGCAACCTCCAACTCCTGGGTTCAACCGAGTCTCCTGCTCAGCCTCCCGAGTAGCTGGGGCCACAGGCGTCTGCCACAATGCCCGGCTATTTTTTGGTTGCAGCCGTCATTGTTGTTTGGCGGGCTGGGCTGGATTTGAACCCGCCACCTTGGGTGTATGTGGCTGGCGCCTTAGCCACCTGAGTCACAGGCGCCGAGCCAGCTAGTATCATTTTAAAGGAGCTGCATGGTGGGATGATAGTAACTAATCAGTTCCTTCTGTTCCCATATTCCTGTAGCCTTTTTCAGTGTACTGACCATCTATCCACTTCTCCTATGGCTCTTCATGAGTCTATGAGCTCCATGACAGCGAGGTTGTTGTTTGTATTTTGCCTCACAAGTACTCACTGAATGTTTGTTTGTTTTTAGAGACAGAATTGCTCCATCATCCTCTGGCACCCTGGATAGAGTAACGACAGCCTAGCTGACAGCAACCTCAAACTCCTGGACTCAAGCAATCCTCCTGCCTCAGCCTCCTGAGTAGCTGGGACTACAGACACCCACCACCATAGCGGGATAGATTTTCTATTTTTAGTAGAAACCAGATCTTCCCTCTTGCTCAGACTGGTCTCAGACTTCAAGTGATCCACCCACCTCAAGTCTTCCAGTGTGCTAAGATTACAGGCATGAGCCACCATGCCTGGCCTGAATATTTGTTTAATAAATAGATTTTGATGGAAACGAGTAGGGAAAGTGCCAGATCCACACATCAATACAGGCTTTATAGTCATCTCATGCGGTTTAAAAAACACATACTCTATTAGAGAAAGCTGTGAACAAAATAACCATGAAAAGATAATGTGCCCGCATTCTTCACATACAACTGGCCTGTTATCACGCTTTAAATATCTACTCCTGTTCAATACTTCAAAATAACTATGAAAGGCTTCAAGTTGTTTGCAACCTGTTCTTTGTATTTAGCTGAAAGTCAAACAGAAACAAGTCTTTTCGGAAACAGTTTTTACTTGCAACAATTTTGGCATGCAAGCAGCACATTTCACCTTTACAATAACACCCATCATGCACAGATCTTGTTTTGACCCATCTGCAATTTACAGATACAAGTTAACATTTAGAAATAAATATAAATTGCC
Organism: Galagoides demidoff; assembly: GCA_963574575.1. Classification (NCBI taxonomy): domain Eukaryota; kingdom Metazoa; phylum Chordata; class Mammalia; order Primates; family Galagidae; genus Galagoides; species Galagoides demidoff. The sequence continues at coordinate 8,793 of CAUYQV010046147.1, forward strand.
CCAAATTAAAGCTATACTTAAATTTTGTATTATGAACATTTTCAATATAACCAGAAGGAAGCAAAAATAGTATCACACACACTCATCACATATTCTTCATTTGTCAGGATTTTCCCACAATTGCTTGCTTCATCTCTCTTCCTGTCCTCTTTTCCCCACCCTAATCTGTATCTCTTCCTGAATTAGTCAAGCAAACCCCAGATATCCTATGATTTCACCCCTATATAACTGTTAAGAAAGGAGTTATTTCTTTTGGAAACACCTCTATTCTGTGCTAGAATCAAGCATAAACTAGATTCTAATTGATTTTTTTTCAGCACTAGTATCTATGAGTCACTTAAACCCCAAAGGGTGCCCAACCCTGTGTCATTTCCTGGAGGAATATCAAATACCTCCATTTTAAGTAAAACTTTCCTTTCCTCTTTTTGTACTTAATAAACAAAGATAATATCTGAAAGCAATGGCTATTTAAAAAATAAGTCAATACATAACCTTTCTAATAATAGAAACATTCAATTCAATCTGGGTAAATGGAGGACATTTTAAAAATGTTTTCCAGATAAGAATGTTATAGTTATTTAATGTAAATCTTAATTATGATCTACAAGCCCCCTTTCCTGTGATGAAGAAAAGTATTTTAAACCGAAAGACACAACAAAAAGGCACCTCCTGCCCTATTTCTACAAAGTTAAAGCACACTAACTCATTCCGAGGCTTGAAATAACCCAGTTTCCTTTTAAAAGGTCTGATCCTTTTCCGTATTTCCTAAGTAAACTTTTACACTCTCAAAAAAAAAAAAAAACTGAAAATTTGAGAAAAAAATAAATCTGCTAATGAAATTAATTAACCTTCACACCTGAGAGATATTTCCAGTTTCCTTTCCTATGAAAATTAACATAAGTTTGAGTGACGCCAAGGGCAACCTTCAGGGGTATGGTGTGAGGGTGTGAAGTTAGGCAAGATCAGACTAGTTAGCATGCTCCAATTTAAAAGGAAAACACCATAACATATTCTGACCTACAACTGAGAAATCACTGGATACACAATTTCAGCTTAGACTTGAGCTAAGCAGAAAGTTTACCTGCAAGTCACCAACAGTGCCTCTTGCAGGGTTATATACTTTGCTTATATGCTCTCAAATATACTTGTTCATTGAAAAAAAACTAGTCTTTTGTTTCATACTTCACTTTTTACTTCATATGGGTGTACTAAGTACAACCAATCTCAGAAGTGACTTAATTCAGAGTTTAGATTTACTAAATATGCTTCCCTCTGCCAGAAATGTGGGGAAATAAAACTTATATGATCACCATGTGATGGAAAACCCTGGCGAATCTGAGCACCGGAAATCACTGCCATTGCCATGTTACAGTCACACCATCACAATTTCATTATCAACAATTTTCATGTATTTTGTAAACTATATAAACACTAAAGCAACTGTTTGACATAAGTCACTTCGCAAGTGACTTATGTCACTTATTAAAATGCCAATCTAATCATGACATCCTGTCATGATAGCCACCTGAACCTCTATTTCACAGAATTTTGAAAAACCATTTAACAGAGATCCAAAGCATTTGAAATCCTGCCCAGCACGATATATAGGCAGATAATAATTTCTATCATTTTAAGTTTTGGGGTATCTAACTTAACAAATGTCTATATAATTAAGAATTTTTAAAACCCACTTTAAAAAAGTACAAAGTCCCTAAAACCTTTCCCAAGTAAAGAAAACAGTACAAGATAATATGTTAGATTCTAAACTTCAAAAATTTCTTGAAACAGATTTGATTCTCCTTGCATAAATAATATCTAGCAAGTGCCTCTCAATGTTTTACTCAAATAAGTAAAAGGAATTTCAAGCCTCTTAAAGTAAACTTCTGTTTAAATATTTAGTATTTTAATTTAAATGTAATAATCTAAACGTAAAAGCCTATCATAATAATATTAAAATAGTTACCCGTCTGCAAGGAGAACAAACCTGTTTCTTTCTCGCAGCACTAATAGAAAGAACCTTCTCCCAAACCTGTTTTCTTTCTCTCAGCACTAATAGAAAGAATCTTCTCCCACGCCCAGAACGGCAATCTGGAAACCCAACATTCTTCTTACAATTACAACTTTAGCGAGCAAGTCACAACACTTCCTGCTAGCAAAAGAGAACACCCTGACCAAAGAATGATACAATAGTTACGATTCCCCTTCCTGTCAGGCCTGGAAGTATTTTTCCGAGGATTTAATAAATTCTAACTTAAACACAACATTTAGAGAAAAGTTTATTTTTTCATTTCATCTCCAGTAAAACCATACAAGGAATCCAGGGAATTTTAAAGTTGGTTCAGGTCAAACAGCTACAACCCATATACCTATTTAGAGTTTGAACAGTAGCCAAGTAACCTGCTTATTTGAGGACACATGGAACAGCTTCTCCCCAGTGCCCCAGTCGCTCATCCACAGTCAAGTACATTACTTAGGCAAGCAAATTAACTGCCTCAGACCACGTATAGTCTCTATTATTCATTTCAATCCACATACAACATTTACGCTCCATATGCTAGGTACTATGGCACTCATTTAAAGTATATACATTTTATTTTCTTTTGAAAATGTAAGCTCTTATGTGTGGCACCAGCATAGCACATAGGAACTAAGCCAATGCTTGCTGAACTGAATAATTTTCTCCTAAGAAAGAGATCTGGGGCAAAACTGGGTTCAAATCCTAGTCTGTACTTGGGCAAGTTGCTAAAACTTTTCTGTCTCTATTCTATCATTTCAGAAAGAAAAGAATAGTGATTGCTTCATACAGCAGTAACTACTTTCTACATTGTTGTGAAGTTTAGATGATTTAATAAGCCTCGTAAATTTGGATCATAGCCTGGCACAAGGTAAACACTAGCTATGTGATAACTGCTTTTATTATTGAAATTTGTTTTTTAATTGGTCTAGCAATCTAATCAGTGAATTGCTAAACAAAGCAGTTGGTTAAAATCAACAGGATACTGGGCTAGGCTGAAGAGACCATTTCTAGACTGATACAGGGCGAGTTAATAAATGGATAAATGAGAGGAAATGGAGCACAATGGAAGCACCAGGGTCTTAGGAGTCTGACAGACTTGGGTTGAAGTCTATGTGACTTTGAACAAATTAACTTAGCTTCTTTGAGCCCCAGATTTCTATCTTTAACAATGGAGCTGGGCAGGGTGTGGTGGCTCATGCCTGTAATCCTAGCATTCTGGGAGGCTATGGTGGGGTGGATCGCTGGAGCTCAGGAGTTTCAGACCAGCCTGAGCAAGAGCCCAGATCCCCCTCTACTAAAAACAGAAAAGCTAGCTGGGCATTGTGGCAGGTGCCTGTAGTCCCAGCTATGCAGGAAGCTGAGGCAAGACAATCTCTTAAACCCAAGAGTTTGAGGTTTGACCCCCAGGAGTTTGAGGTTGCTGTGAGCTATGATGCCATAGCGCTCTACCCAGGATGACTAAATGAGACTCTGTCTCAAAAAAAAAAAAAAAAAAAGAAGCTCACCCACATATTTCATGAGGCTGCTATGATGATATCCAGGTCCAGCAAGGTGTTCAGCAAGTAGAAGACATTATCATAATCTGGGATAAAACATACCTAATCCCATCTGCTGCTCTTGTCTATCCCATGAGAATGAAATAAAGTGAGAAAATAAGCTCTAGTCCTTCATGAACAACGTAAAACAAAGTGCAGTATTTTATGGTAACATGCTAAATTCTTGGCATAGGAAGAGACTCACAGTGCATTCATTTGTGAAAAGGAAGCCTCCCTAGACAGTACCCATCATGAAGCAGGCAGGGTTCGGTTGTCCTGTCCTCATAACTAACCACCACCAGCAGATATCAGAGTATATTTTTTCTTGGAAGTGTTTATTTTACTTATCACAAAACCAGCATAAAATACCAAAAGGCAGGCGCCTGTAACTCAGTGGCTAGGGCACTGGCCACATACACTGGGGCTGGCAGGTTTGAACCCGGCGAGGGCTTGCTAAACAACAATGACAACAACAACAAAAATAGCCCGGCGTTGTGGCAAGAACCTGTTTGTAGTCCCAGCTACTTGGGAGGCTGAGGCAAGACAATCTCTTAAACCCAGGAGTTTGAGGTTTGTGTGAACTGTGATGCCATGGGACTCTGAGGGCAACATAATGAGAATCTGTCTCAAAAAAAAAAAATATATATATATCTATATCTCAAAAGGCAACACAATCCAGAAGAGACGGAGATACAAGACAGGTGGCACCCAGCCAGCTCCACCAGCTGAGGGGTGGACCTGCCGCCTTGTCCCTGGTGGGCAGCAGACAACTGAGGGGCCAGACAACTGGTGGGGAGACACCAGTGCCTGAGTGCCTCACTCCCCTTGCAATTGCGACTGAACAGGGACCACCCTCCCATTTCCTAGGCCTGGTCAATTTCATGAATGGACTGTATCCATTCATTAAACTTGCCCCAGCAGAAGGAACTGTATATCTATTTATTAATGCACCCACTCACCTTGCCCCAGCTGAAGGGACTATATCCATTCATTTGTTACCAAATCCTGGCCTAATGTCACTACAAAAGACCCATGTGACTATATATACCCCTAGACACAGAACCCAAAGAGAGACAGAGAGCTTTTTTCCACTGACTTGGGTTGTTTCTGTCTGCCTAGAGCTTTGGTGTTTTTGTATTCTTTTCTGTAAAATAAATCCTGTCTTACCATTGATCTGTGGTCCATGGATTCATTCTTCAAATCACCAAGACCAAAAACCTACTTAAGACCTAATTCCGGTATCAAAGAAATATAACAAGAGGAGCCAGAGGACAAGTTTTTCCATGTGTCTTTGTTGTTTACTCACTATGTGACTGAAACCCCTTTGACTTCCTGAGTCTCAATTTCTCTATTTGTTAAACAAGCACAGAACTACAGGCCTACAGCATGTCAGGAAATACAGGACATAGTAAATAACAACCAAGCACTTTGAGCTAATTGAAAGAAAGAATATATATGTATGTTGTACAATGCATTTAGCAGACAGAAAATTAGGGCATAGGCAACTGCCTCCAGTAAGAAGACAGTATCAGTGTTAAACCAGAAATGTTATGTTAGGTTTTCTTATCCTTATCTTTCTTCAGCCACACCTGTCCCCTCAAACCAATTAGATGGGTCTGTCCCAAGTGCTATGTAAGTACTCTTCAGATCTGTAGTATTATCACTGAGAAAGTTAATGTTTTAAGCATATAATACTCAACTTTAGAAGATGGTGTTCCCTTTTTAAAAGGAACAAGTGGCTCAGCACCTGTGGCTCAAGTGACTAAGACGCCAGCCACATACACCTAAGGTGGTGGGTTCGAATCCAGCCCAGGCCCACCAAACAACAATGATGGCTGCAAAAAAAAAAAAGAACAGCCAGGCGTTGTGGCGGGCGCCTGTGGTCCCAGCTACTTGGGAGGCAGAGGCAGGAGACTCACTTGAGCCCAGGTGTTGGAGGTTGCTGTGAGCTGTGATGCCACAGCACTCTACCCAGGGGGACAGCTTGAGGCTCTGTCTCAAAAAAAAAAAAAAAAAAGGAACAAGTTTTACAGTTAGTTAGCTTTCCAAACTCCAAAGCTATTTTTTTTTTTATTTTGAGACAGAGTCTCACTTTCTTGCCCCAGGTAAAGTGCCATGGTGTCATAGTTCACAGCAACCTCAAACTCTTGGGCTCAAGTGATGCTCTCTCTTGCCTCAGCCTCCCAAGTAGCTGAGACTACAGGCACCAGCCACAAAGCCTGGCTATTTTTGGAGACAGAGTCTCACTCTTTCTCAGGCTGGTCTCCAAGTCTCCAACTCCTGAGCTCAGGCAATCCACCCACCTCAGCCTCCCAGAGTGCTATGATTACTAGCATGAGGCACTGTGCCCAGCCTTTTCTTTTTTTTTTTTTTTTTGAGACAAGAATTTCAAGCTGTCACCCTGGATAGAGTACCATAGAGTCACAGCTCACAGCAACCTCCAACTCTTGGGCTCAAGAGATCTTCTTGCCTCAGTTTTTCTATTTTTAGTAAAGGGGGGGGGGAATGTCTCAATTTTTGCTCAGACTGGTCTCAAACTCATGAGCTCAAGCAATGGACCCTCCTCGGCCTCCCAGAGTCCTAGGATTACAGGCATGAGCCACCACGCCCAGCCCCTTTTCTTCTTTTAGAAAATTTTTTTGAAGACTAATCTTTGATCAGAGCAAAATCTGTCAACACCAAGTTGCTAATTTTAAAATCTTTTCCCTATGACATAAGAGAATTTATTTCAACTGCAAAAAATCATAGTTAGAGTTCTAGGAATGGATATTCCCTTCAAAAATTTGTATCTTCTACTTAGTAAATACTAGGTAGGACATTTCCTAAAAGTTCTACCCAAGTAGTCCGACCGGTTTTAGTCTGTGGCCTTTATAAACTTCTATCTCACTCACCATTTGAGGGGTGCACGTTTGGGTGGTGTGGAAGGTAGAGGCGGATGTGTTTGTATTTGTGTATGTGCATGCCTTTGTATGTGAACAAGATCTGTTTTTATTATGGGTAAGGATCATTGGTTTGAGAAGAGAAGACAGTGGCAAGGGTTGTGTAATAAATTCTACCATTTTATAAGCAGGGCACAGAACAAAAACAAATTTACACTGCGTTCCACATTCATCATGATGAAAGCTAAGGAAAGCTGATGGAAACCAAGCCCTCACTATTACTCTCTCGATGTTACAAACAAAACCATAAAGTTAAGTGCTCATACACACACACCTGTGGACACACACATCCCTCAAGGTGGAAAGAAGGAAAAGGCAAACCCAAAAAAGGTGCATGAAGAGTTTCATGTACATATTAAGTGGAATATGCAATCAAAACACAAGAGCTAGACATACAGTATTTTTAAAGTCTCTTCCAACTTTCATCCAAATGTCATGCTCTCCACCACATCCAGTGTACTAGGTGTCCTCTTTCCATTTATGACATGTATAGTGGAGGCCTCTCTCGCTGGGCTTAATGACACATCTCAATAACTCACATCTGTTTTCCTTTCCTGAAACAGGCTTTTAGCTATCTTCATGACTTCTAAAAGCAAACCAAACAAATTAACACCCAGAAGCATCAAAGCAAAGGGATCTAGCACATACAATAGGTATCAAGTTAACATGCAGCAAACTGCTACTGTAATTCTGAATTATATAGAAAAGTTTAGGAAATTCATACCAGGAGCAGAATTACGTATATAAACTTCCTATTGCACAGATGTGTCAATTTTAATGATCAAGTAGATCTGGTTTGTGTAATCTCCTGTTTCATACTTGGGGAAAAGTCATAAAAATATCGTATTTCAATATTCCAAGGGATGTCTCCTTGAAAGTATTTATCAGCTCTTTATTTGTATAACAAAGTACTCAAATCTTTTTAAAAATATAATGTCTTATATTTTGTACATAAAATTATGTATTTTGTCCTTATGCACTAAAAAAAAAAGCCTGAAATAAACCGAAGACAATGTTAACTACGAGTCCTCCAAAAATCAACTTAACTACACATAGGGCAAGGAACTGATTTAAAAGACATCTGTGTTTTGTTCATAACTAATAAAAACACACAAAGGAATAACTCATATGCTCTACACCTTTCTATCCTGGGAGTCTCCCATTCAAAAAAAGGACAGGTAAAGGAAGGAGGAGAGAAGGAAAATAATACCAAAAGCCCAACTCAGAAATTCCTAAACTTTTTGGCCTCAGAACCTAAAAAACTCCAAAGAGCTTTGTGAGAGGTAGATGAGAACTATCAATGTATTTTTCACATCGGAAATTAAAACCGGAAAATTTTAAAGATATTTATTTTAAATAATAATTCTATGCCATAGATCTATATTTATGTTTTTGTGCCAACATCATGCTGTTTTGATCACTGTAGACTTATAATAAATATAACCTAAAGTCTGATAATATAATGTCTCTAAATTTATTTTTCTTAGAATTGCATTGGGTATTTGGGGTTTAATTTGGTTCCATATGAAATGAAGTTCTATTTTTTCAAGTTCTTCAAAGTATGACATTGATATGTTGATGGGGATTGCATTACATCTGTAGATCACTTTGGGAGTATGGACATTTTAACAATGTTGAATCTTTACAGCCATGAGTACGGTATGTTCTTCCATTTGTTAACATCTTCTGCTATTTCTTTTTTCAGGATTTCATAGTTCTCTCTGTAAAGGTCCTTCATGTCCTTTGGTAGGTATATTCCCAGGTATTTCATTTTCTTTGAAGCTACTGTGAAGGGTCCTATGTCTTTGATTTGATTCTCAGCTTGACTGTTACTGGAGCATATTAAGGCTACTAATTTGTGGACATTGACTTTGTAATCCGAGACTTTACTGTATTTCTTAATCACTTCCAGGAGCCTATGGTTAAGTTCCTGGAGTTTTCTAAGTATATTATCATCAGTAAAGAGCTGGAGTTTGACCTCTTCTGTCCCCGTTCAAATACCCTTGATATCCTTCTCTTGCCTAATAAGGACATTACATGTTAACATAACATTTTTATGAAAAATAACCATATTTTCAAAAATTGAGTGGAATTGTTTACATTGTTACAAATTACTTTAATTCTTAACTTAATACAAGATATTTATTTTCAAATCTGCTTCTGCATTCAATCAGCTGCAATGTGTGTATGAATGCGAAGATCAGGGTGGAGGGAGTGGTGTGGGAAGAGGTTTGGGCTGAGTCTCCTGTACTTAGCGCAGTGTCTGGTGTACAGTCAATGCCCAATAAAACAGATACATTACTGAAAAACAAAGAAGTATTCTAAGAACCTTTCCAGGTAATTGTGGATATTTTTCTTTAATACTACACCAAAATTTAAGAAATGGTTGTTTTTTCTGTTTTGTTTTATGACAGTCTCACTCTGTTGCCCAGGTTAGAGTGTAGTGGCATCAGCCTAGCTCACAACAACTTCAAACTCCCTGGTTCAAGTGATCCTCCTGCCACAGCCTCCTGAGTAGCTGGGACTTCAGGCAGCCACCATAACACCTGGCTAATTTTTCTATTTTTAGTAGAGATGGTGTCTCACTCTTGCTCAGTCAGGCTGGTCTCTAACTCCTGAGCTCAAGAAATCCACCTGCCTCGGCCTCCCAGAGTGTTAGAATTACAGATGTGAGTAATCTTAAAGGTCAGTTGCAGTGTGCAATCTGATACCATATCAATGTTTTTTTTTCCGTATTCTATTATATTAAAATTAATTGGTCTATCATTAACTATAAAAAAGAGCCTTTCTCTTGTGTCTAATTTTGTAACATCATATATTGATTGTTTGGAACACCAGAGCTGGTGGGATCAAATCCAGCCTAGGCCTGACAAAACAATGACAACTACAACCAAAAAAATAGCCAGGAATTGTGGTGGGCACTTGTAGTCCCAGCTATGTGGGAAGTTGAGGCAAGAGAATTGCTTAACCCCCCAGAGTTGGAGGTTGCTGTGAGCTATGATGCCAAGGCACTCTACCCAGGGGCGACAGCTTGAGGCTCTGCCTCATAAAAAGATGTCATGGCAGCCAATGCACATTTTCAAAAAAATCTGACTTTGTTTTGCTAATGTTATCATTGGCAAACACTTGCCAGTTGTTTCCTTTGCAGGGATAGGCATAGTTGGTTCATTTTTCTAAAATATCTGCCAAATACTAAGGTCTGAATAATCAAGTTAATTCAATCTTTCAAGTAAGGATGGTTTCTCTGTATAAAGGCAGCTAAGGTAGCTCACAACTCAAATAACTACACAAGTACTTTTTCTCAACACAGCCATTATACAAATATGCAGCAGGAATCCTTCACAAGTACGTCTCATCTTATCATAGAAAAGATTATGAAGGTGCACCCTGGAGTTGAGATTTAACGAAATTAATTTTTCCTGTTTCATTAAGGACACTCGAAAATGAAATCCATGTTGTTGGCTTTTCCTTCCTTCCTTCCCCCTTTTTTTTTTTTGAGACAAAATCTCACTCTGTTGCCCGGGCTAGAGTGCCAGGGCATTGATATAGGGTGGAACTCCCTGTGGCCTCTGCCCTGATGGTGTTGGTGCCCCAGCAGCCAGCAGAGGAACCTGATGGCTGACAAGTGGGGGTTGTAAGGTGATCAGACGTCCTGCTTTTGGCGAGACAGTCCCAATTTTTAACAATTTGTCCTGCAGCATTTTAAAAAAGTCCCGATTTTTGGAAAGAATGCACGACAAGCTAGGGAACGGCAGGAGACTGAGAAGGGAATATACGGTGTTCAGCTGCCATGTGGCTATTTCACTAGGATATGAGTTTTATATTATTTTTGTTAATTTTATGTTAAACTTTAATAATAAATAATTGTTGAGAACTGATTATCAAGAACTGCTGGCTCGGCGCCTGTGGCTCAATCGGCTAAGACGCCAGCCACATACACCTAAGGTGGTGGGTTTGAATCCAGCCCAGGCCCACCAAACAACAATGATGGCTGCAAAAAAAAAAAAAAAACAACCAGGCGTTGTGGCGGGCGCCTGTGGTCCCAGCTACTTGGGAGGCAGAGGCAGGAGACTCACTTGAGCCCAGGAGCTGGAGGTTGCTATGAGCTGTGATGCCATGGCACTCTGCCCAGGGGGATAGCTTGAGGCTCCGTCTCAAAAAAAAAAAAAAGAACTGCTTATGAAAGCTCACATTGTTGATCAGTTGTTAGAATTCAACCAACATTGTTTGGACTTAATGAACAATGGCGTTTTTGGCAGTGGCAACCACGAAAACATTTTACACATCCTACTGCGTGCTAGTGCTAATGAAACAAGTGATGTCAACAAATCAGCTATTCTGGCTTGGCGCCTGTGGCTCAAGTGGCTAGGGCGCCAGCCACATACACCTAAGGTGGCAGGTTCAAATCCAGCCCAGGCCCGCCAAACAATGACTACTGCAACCAAAAAAAAATAGCCAGACATTGTGGCAGGCACCTGTGGTCCCAGCAACTTAGGAGGTGGAGGCAGGAGACTTGCTTGGGCCCAGGAGTTGGAGGTTGCTGTGAGCTATGCCACGGCACTCTACCCAGGGGGACAGCTTGAGGCTCTGTCTCAAAAAAAAAAGAAAATAAGTAAGAAATACTGACAAAGATCTTAAGTCCATCAAGGATGAGTATTGTCTTTCTTAAGGTCTTTTTCTTTTTTGGCCAGGGCTGGGTTTGAACCTGCCACCTCTGGCATATGGGGCCAGCGCTCTACTCTTTTGAGCCACAGGTGCCACCCTTTCTTAAGTGCTTAATCTCCAATATAAAATGTTATATATTCAGGCTGGTACACAGAAAGAAAAAGCTATTGTCACAGACAAGGTCCAACTGAGGGCATGCCTGATAGAATCAAATAGAACTGACCTGATAGAACCAACCCACCCAGGAAGAAATGAGTACATGAATGTCCCACCTGGGAAAGAATGAATGTGCCAGTCCCTACCCCTCTGACCCTTTAAGTTTCCATCCATCTTAACTCATGTGTTGATTTCCTTCCTAGCTCACCGGCACCCAGGTAGAAATAAATGCCAATGTTGCCCACACAGAACCTGGACTCTGTTTCCTTTTGTTCATGTTTCAGAATAATCTTCTACTTTTGATCTTTGACCTCTCAATGTCATGTCAATGTGGTCACAAGGAATCTAGTACCTCTAAAGCTCAGTTAGGTACAGTTGCCGGTAGGAAAGAGTCCCAGCAGGAGCACAGCTTTCTGGCCTGAGGGAGAGTAGGCAATGTTCATAGGCAGAGTAGCCAAATAGTGCTCCAGTGAACCAAAGAAAAATGCAAGGTCAGGAAAAATTGTAGCAAGAGTAACTAATAATTGAATCTCAGAGAGCTAAACTGTAAGCTCCAGTGTTCCCTGCCTAAACTCAGAAAAAGAACCAAAGAGCCCAGATGAGGAAGCTCAAGCCTATAATCCTGGCCTTCTGGGAGGGCCCAAGCAGGAGGATCGCTTGAGCTCAGGAGTTCCAGACCAGCCAGATCTAAAGTGAGACTCGTTTTGTACCAAAAAAAAAAATTAGCCAGGCATGGTGGCGGTTGCCTGTAGTCCCAGCTATTCGGGAGGCTGAGGCTAGAGGATCACTTGAGTCCAGGAGTTTGAGGTTGCTGTGACCTAAGACAACAAAGCACTTTAGGCTAGGGCAACCTAGTGAGACACAGTTTCAAAAGAAAAGAAGAGAAACAATCAAGAAAGAGTCCTATCTGAGCTTTGGAAATAGGAAGACTACAGAGGCCATGAGCTTTTTTTGCTTACCTGAATTACAATTATACCACAGAAATGGCTAGTATTGGGGCTCAGGAAATGATACCCCAAAGTAAATTACATGCCGAGCACTTTGAACTAAAGGAAAGTAAAAGTTTTAGAGGCTGCCTCAGAACCAAAGACTTTCTTCGTTTTTTTCCACAGAAAGGGTTTTCCTCTGTTGTCCAAGCTGGAGTTCAGTGGCGCAATCATAGCTAACTACAGCCTCGAACTCCTGGGCTTAAGTGATCCCCCTGCCCTAGCCTTTGTAGTAGCGAGGACTATATATAGGGTGCTACAGCCATTCCTTGCTAATTTTTTTATTTTTAACAGTTTTGCCCAGGCTGGTCTCTAACTCCTGGCCTCAAATGTTCCTCCTGCTTCCTAAACTTTTAGAAATACTGGTGGAAGCCACCACGCCTGGCCAAAACCAAGGATTTTCTAACCTTCACTGTTTCCCCACACCAAGCATAAGAAGGGGCTCTCTCTGGCTATCTCCTTATCTGACTGAGGAAACTTCTTTTTTTTTTTTGAGACAGAGTGTCACTGTGTTGCCCTCAGTAAAGTGCTATAGCATCACAGCTCACAGCAACCCCAAACTCTTGTTCGGCTTAAGTGATTCTTTTGCCTCAGCCTCCCAAGTAGCTGGGACTACAGGCGCCCACCACAACACCTGGCAGGCCTGGACTGGGTTCGAACCTGCCAGCTCTGGTATATGTGGTTAGAGCCCTAGCCGCTGAGCCAGGAAACTTCTTCCAAAAGAAATGCAATTGGCTTAAAAAACCCCCTTCCCCAGGAGTCTCATCAAATAAGCAGGAAAGATTCACTACTATAGAAGAGAAAAGACTAAAGTCACCAAGCCCAGACAGACTTTTCATCTGTTTTTCTGAGGACAGCTTCAAGAGATTACCTGGGAGAGCTTATCTGCATAGTAAGACAACTTTTGTTCACTATGAAATTCCACCCCTCACATTCCTGAAATTCGTCACCACCTCCCCCACAGCACAGAGGAACTTTGTCCCAAACCATTCAGTTTCTAGAGTCATTTAGAAACTAGAAACTATTGTCTGTTCTTTGGGCCCATTCAATTCTAAAAATCATTTACCACCCCTCAGAATTGCTTACATTCTTCCCATCCCTTCTTCTGTGGTGAGGGTACTATTTAAACCTTTTCTGAGGCTGGCTGCCGGGCCTGTAATACTAGCACTCATCATCAAACTGCAGCCTGCGGGCCACATGTGGCCTGCCGAGGACATTTATCTGGCCCACAGGGTGTTTTGCCACCACTGCCTGTCCTGCTTAGCAGCCAACTCATCCAGGGGCCTGCAGTCCAGCCCTCCAACTGTCTGAGGGACAGTGAATTGGCCCCCTGTTTAAAAAGTTTGAGGACCCCTGCAAGGAGGATAGATTGCTTGAGCTCAGGAGTTCCAGACCCGCCTGAGCAAGATTGAGACCTCATCTCTAAAAATAGCTGGGTGTTGTGGAAGGTGCCTGTAATTTCAGCTACTCAGGAGGCTGAGGTAAGAGAATTGCTTGAGCCCAAGAGTTTGAGGTTGCTGTGAGCTGTGACGAAGCAGCACTCTACCAAGGGTGACAAAGAGAGACTCTGTCTCAAAAAAACAAACAAACAAAAAAAAAACCCACCTTTATCTGCCCTTTTTTGAATCTCATATTTTGTGTTTCTCATGTTTAAGCACATCAATCTATTTGTATACCTTTTCTCCTGTTCATCTGTCTATTGTCAGTTTATTTTGGCAGAATGACTCACTTATCTTTCAGAGAAAAACTTTAAGCTTCTCAAACTTCTCCACAAAAGACAATTTGTTCTTAACACTTTTTAGAAGAACAAAGACTCACCTTTAGCTGATTCTTTTGATTCCAGAGCCCTTGCAATTTCCTGTTTGTTTTCTGCCATGATGTATTACCTAAGTTTATTGACCCTTCTTTTTTTTTTTTGAGACGGAGCCTCAAGCTATCCCCCTGGGTAGAGTGCCATGGCATCACAGCTCATAGCAACCTCCAACTCCTGGGCTCAAGCGAGTCTCCTGCCTCTGCCTCCCAAGTAGCTGGGACCACAGGCG
>CAUYQV010046150.1:0-21483 GCA_963574575.1 Galagoides demidoff
GCCTGTGGTCCCAGCTACTTGGGAGGCAGAGGCAGGAGACTCACTTGAGCCCAGGAGTTGGAGGTTGCTATGAGCTGTGATGCCATGGCACTCTACCCAGGGGGATAGCTTGAGGCTCTGTCTCAAAAAAAAAAAAGAAAAAAAAAAGATTCAAATCGAAGTCACCCTCATGATGGCTTCTCTGAAAAGACAAAAAGTTTCTCCAGAAGACCAGAAAAGCAGTGGGGGAGAGCTTCTGGGTGTGCCCCCAAACTGTTTGCTGGGTGAGAGCTACCTGAAGAGACCTGCCCAGGTGCTGAGGAAACCAGGAAAGGCCCGGTCAGGTGAGCCAGAAGGGCCAGGTGTTCACAGTGACAACCTCGGAAGAGAGGACGAGGTGGGAGAGGAGCTGGGAGAGCCACGGCAGCTCCTCATCATCCACGGCAGTAAGACAAGACCTCTGCAGAGCAGTGGTGGCAGACGCGGGGCCACGGGGAGCAGATGAGGAAAAACAGTAAGAAGGAGCTGGAAGCAATGGCTGGAGACGACCCTAGGGGAGCCTGCTAGGTGGCTACAGGAAGCCGCAGGACAAAGGGGGCTGGGACAGCATTTCATCCTGACTCAGACGGGCTCATGCTCATCTACACAGGGAGTGTGCACCCCAGCTCTCTTCCCTGGGAGAAGTTTGTTTATTCATGTGTTTATTTATTTATCTATCTATCTATTGAGACAGACCCTCCCTCTGTTGCCCTGGGTAGAGTGCTATGGCTCTCATAGCTCACACTAACCTCAAACTCCTGGGCTCAAGTGATCCTCTTGCCTCAGCCTCCCAAGTAGCTGGGACTTCAGGCACCTGCCAAATGCCAGGGTAGTTTTTGTATTTTTAGGAGAGACAGGGTCTTGCTCTTGCTCAGGTTGGTCTTAAACTCCTGAGCTCAGGCAATCCATCCACCTCAGTCTCCCAGAGTGCTAGGATGACAGGTGTGAGCCACTGCCCCTGGCCCCCAGTAGAAATTTAAATGTGTGCTGTGTGTGTGCTCCATGCAGCACACATTCAAATGGCCCAGAGCTCTGGACATGTGGGCCTCTATGTCCAATAGCCCTCTGAGCCTTGCAGAAACAGGCCAGCTGCTTATGAGCACATGAGGGCAGGGCAGGCACCAGGCCTGGGCACCAAGCTTTTCTGGGAGCTCTGGAAGCTGGCACTGGTCTCCAGGCCCAAACTCTCCCTTTGCAGGAAGGCCAGGCCTGGGACGGTACTCCTGTTGCCTGTGGGGACTGTGTGTAGAGAGCAGACTGGCCTGGAGCACCCAGGAGCTCATAGAGGCCACATCAAGGGACGTGGCAGCAGCTCCTTGGGTCCCTCGCTCTTCCCACAGGTGGACACAGCTTTGGGCTTTGTGACTGAGTCTGCTCCAATCTGAGCACTGTGTTGACATGACTGGTGACCCAGCTGGCCAAGGACGGCAGATTCTGACATCTCTTGAGCTGGGTAGACTCAGGCTCAGAGCTCCGTCCCAGTTCCTTTATGCTCTGGAGAAGGCTGGGGGCACCCTCTGCCACGGATGTCTGCCCACAGCATAGACATGGTGGAGGAGCGGGAGTGAGAGACCCTGAAAGGACCTATGTGGCAGCCAGAGACCTGGAAGCCTCCAAATGGCCTCCAGACACACGAAGCTTCTAGAATCAATGCAGTGGTGCTGCTTCCCTGCTCTGCCGATTCCCTTTAATGAAGAATAACTCCAGAAACTAAGACATCACAAAACAGTATATTTACATTCAACTTCCTTCAGCAAAACTTGCTAAAATTTCTAGAAGATATCCAGGAGCTATGAATCACTGCTGCAGTTTGTATGACTCTGAACTTCAAGGGGGAAATGTGCGGCTTCACGCAACATGACCTTGAGAGTGAGCACCACACAAACTAATACCTGCATAGCTCCGCCGCCCACTGCCCCTGACCCTGGTGCTTCAGACATGTCCCTCAAAACGCACAAACCCCTCCACAGTCGGAATTTTCATCACCCTCATAGATGAGGGAAGCAAGCTAGGAAGAGATCGAGTCTAAAAGCACATGGCCAGAGAACTTTGGAGCTGGGATTTGAACCCAGGAGTAAGGAGGGCTCTAGGCAGTCGCCTTCAACCATGTGCCAGGAGAGCAGCTTAGGTTTGCTACAAACATTTTTAAAGATCATTTATGAAATTATTTTTGAAAGAAGTTCAAAACGTAGTAAGTATATTCTTTGTCTTAATTTTTTTTTTTTGATCAACGTAATTTAAGTGTGCCATGGAAGTTTAACTATAGGTACAAGTGTGCCATGAGATAAAAAAGGTTGAAGAACACTGCTCTAGGGCCTGTGCTCTGACCACTTGGCTTTATGCCTGAAAGAAGAGAAGGTCGCTGATGGAGAGGGGTGCCCAGTGCACTAAGAGAGAGGAAAAAGCAAAAATGTTGTGTCACCATACCGTGGTTAGTGTAGGGACGTACGGGTATTCAGGAACTCTGGGCATGTGCGGAGGCTTGCAGCCTGGGGCAGTGGGTCCCACAAAGGCTGCCTGGAGTGGCTGACACTTGTCCCGAGTCTTACACCGTAGACAGAGGAGGGAGGGTAGGGCAGTGATTGCCAGACAGAAGGAACATCAAGATGAAAGACCCAAAGACACCCCACAGATGGCAGACCCAAGGGTGACTGATGAAAGGTAATGAAATAAGGGGGCTATGGACTCAGGCCACAGAGGCCTCGCAACCACTTGGACACCCTATTTTATCCTAAGAGAGACAGGAGCCATTCAGGGATTCCCAGGGGAGTGCCATGGTTGGACATGTATTTCATTTAAGGTAGAAGCTGCTGGAACTTAAGGCAAGGAGACTTACAACAAGGTTAATGCCATGGGCCAATGATGAGCAACAGAGAACAGGTGAGTTAGGAAGGAAAGAAGAGAGGGAGGGAGGAAGGAAGGAAGGGAGGGAGGGAGGAAGGAAGGGAGGGAGGGAGGGAGGAAGGAAGGGAGGGAGGGAGGGAGGGAGGGAGGGAGGAAGGAAGGAAGGAAGGGGAAGAGAAAACAAAACAAAGAGAAGGGAGTTCTTTTTGAAATTCTTCTGGGGGATCTTAGCCTTCCAAGTCCAACCACAACCACTCATCATCTTTCTTTTCTGTAGAATCTCGCAGGAGACAGGGTAGAGAAGGAGCAAACAGCAGCTTCCACTCCGGAGCTGGTGGTGGAGAACGGCACCGACCCCCCCACCACACACACACACACACCACGCATCTTGCTTCTATTCATTGAGAAAACTTTGATTTCAGTGCCAGTGTAGTCAGGGGAGTCAGACACAGGTAAGTCGCTTCTAATCACCCTGCTAACTCCAAGGAGCAAATGGGACTCAGTACTGACCTTAAACTTAAACCAGATGGCGGAAGATGAAAGAACTCATGTTCTGCTAGAAGCTTAGAGGCTTCATTATCTTCTGAGTCATTCTTTCCTAGAAGAAAACAACAAACAGGCTTGTTAAATAACCCGCACGTGAGCTACCAGCACACACAATGTTACATGGAAAGCTCCTATTTCAGGGACAGGATTAAGTACAATTCAAAACAAACTACAGTGATAATTCATGTAAGAGCTGGTTTCTGAGGTTTAATTTACAGACAACAGCTAACCTGACTCTCCACTGGCTCTGAGGTTGGCTGAAACACCATTTAGTCTTTCTGCCTGGTAGGAGCAAGAGAGGATTGTAGAGAGAAGAGGTTGTAGGCCCTGCGTTTTATTAGAGTCTGCCGCTGAGATGTGTTTTTATTGAAATATTATATCCTCATTGGTTAATCTGTTCCAGCGAATAGAAAATGACAGATTCCAAAGTTCATAGTTAAGTGCACAGGATTTTGGAGATGAACGGGATATTCCTTTTCCTAGATGCAAAAGGAAGATCCAGAGAGGCTGTTAATTAAAGGGGCCATTCCCCGTCCGGTAAGAAGCCCATCGACTAGTGGTTCTCTTTTTGCTACATCAGACTGAATTTAGGCTCGTGATCTTGAAATAACAGCTCTTACGAAGGCTTTTGATTCGAAAAGCACTCTAAATTTCATGTTTGTTTTAAACTTATTTTGTAATCTTAATAAATACGAAAGTAACTTGCATTAGTGCTGCCCTGAAATTCTAATAATCGGCCCAAGTCTCCACTTTTCATGGAGAAATGAGTTCCACCAGGGTGTGACAAAAACATTCTTCCCCATGACTCTCCTCAATTTTCAACCAGAGTCTGACCTGTGCTAAGCTCCAGGAAGAAACGGCTGTCTCTGCAGGGCAAAGTGTCCCCGGGCACCATCGCATTTACCTGTGCGGAGCAGATTGGGACCCTCAGGCTGAGCGAGTTCAAACCTCTCCTCACGCTTAACTAAACTGCAGTGGAGTTTAAGGGTCAGTTCAAGAGTGAGCGAGATGTGGAAATCCAGAAGGAAACGCAGGTTAATGGAGCAGCTCTTGGCACCAGGCCCTGAGCTCCCCTTGACGTGCAAGGTCTCATTCAGCGCTCTCAACCGCCCCAGGTGTGCATGGGTGCTTCTCCATATGCATGGGGCATCAAGACCCAGACAGGTTGAGTTCTTTGGTTCAAATAATATTTATCTGAGCAAATGCCACCTGCCAGGCACCAAGGTAGGTGCTGATCATACAAAGAAAAAATAGACACACTTTCTACCTTTTTTAAGGCTCTACTGGGCTTCATTTAAAATTAGGTGTTTTCATCTGGGTGCAGTGGCTCACACCTGTAATCCTAGCACTCTGGGAGGCCAAAGCAGGAGAATCACTTGAGCTCAGGAGTTCAAGACCAACCTGAACATGAGTGACACCCCCACCCCGGTCTCTACTAATAGGAAAATTAGCTGGTGTTGTAGTGGCTGCCTATAGTCCCAGCTACTCGAGAGGCTGAGGTAGGAGGATCTCTTGAACCCAGGAGTTTGAGGTATTGTGAGCTAGACTGATGCCAGGCACTCTAGCCCGGGTGATACTCTGTCTTAAATAAATAAAATAAAAAATGAAATAAAATTAGGTGTTACCACTTTGTTTTTAGAAAAAAAGTTCCCAACATATAGGTAACTCGAGACAAGGTAACTAAAGTGATTGTGTTGGCTGGTAAAATTTAGCTTAAACACTTTTAAGTTTTACTTAAAGGTTATTCATCAGATAAGTTAGAAGAGGTTAGTGGAAGCATTTACAGCTTAATGAGAAGATTATATTTTCAAATGGGCAATATTAAACATTCAGATGCAAGGATGCACACGTGGGTGATAAAACTATTTAAATGTAGGGTGACACCTGTGACTTAGTGTGTAGGGCGCCAGCCCCTATACAGGGGGTGGTCGGTTCGAACCCAGTCCTGGCCAAACTGCAACAAAAAAATAGCCAGGCATTGTGGCGGGTGCCCATAGTCCCAGCTACTTGGGAGGCTGAGGCAAGAGAATCACCTAAGCCCAGGAGTTGGAGGTTGCTGTGAGCTGTGTGACACCAGGTCACTCTACCAAGGGCGATAAAGTGAGACTCTGTCTCTAAAAAAAAAAAAAAATTATTTCAATGTAAAACACAAGAAAGTGATTACCTAAAAAGCAAGAAGAAGATGACTGGGGAGAGGACAGCCCTGCGGTGGGGCACAGTTGGGGTGGGGGTAGGGGAATGGGGGCTTCTGACTAGCGGTAACATTCTGTTTCCAGGCTTGGCCTAGGTGGTGTTCGCCTAATGCAGGTAATTCATTAGGCCATATGCTTGATTGCGTGGCTTTCTGTGTTTGTGGGAGTTTTTACCCTTTCAAACTAAAGGAATGTATGTAAATCATTTGTTGGAACTAGGGAACTAACAATAGAATGATCAATGACTTTGTATTTCCAGGTCTAGTCGACCAAAAAGAATGAAACGGAAGTCCCCGTTTCCGTCATCCGTCTAACAGGAGGCTGGACCTTGTGAGGGGCTGGGTGGCACAGAGCAGGCTGTCGGGCACTGGGCCTCAGGTGCTCTGGCTGCTCGTGCCTCAGAATGTGTGCAAAATGGCTTTGGAGCCAAGTAAATCTAACCCACTGAGCCAACAGATGGAGGTTTTATTAGCTTTGGAACTACATTTCAAAATGTCTGATATCCAACACGCACGGGCTTTTCAGCCTTGTATCTTGCTTTTAGGTTTTAATCAAGCTCAGAGCAGCTCAAAATATTTCCTCTCCCAGGTAAATTCTCCCAAACAACAGCCAGGGCCGGCAGTCCCACTTACTGGGAGCACCTGGGTCTGGGCTCCTGGCCAGCACTGGCCATGGCCGCTACTGTACCTCAGGGCTTTGCTCCAGAGGTGACAAAAGGAAGCGCACCACAGAGGACACCACCAGGGTCATGTGATCCTAGTGCTGCAGAGCCCGACTTCACTTCTTCTGTAGCCAAATACAAAACTTCACCCTTTTCCGTTTATTTGCACAGAGGGCTGTTTAGAGTAGCAGCACAAAGAGTGGGAGAGAGCCACCACCACGTGGACTAAAAGGGTTTCCAATCCCAATAAACACTCCCAAAGAGGGAGGAAGATGGTAAGCGGTACATTTCCTCTCTAACATTCTTTAAACTAAATGCACAGCCTTTGAGGAGGTGGGCTGACATATTCTCACTAGATGAATATGTGTGAAGACAAACAGATCTTCGGACGCTCCCTGCCCTATGCCCAGGCCTCCCTCTAGACCACGTTTTGGCAACTGGATCCCGAGGGACTGAGATTGTCTACAACCCACAGCTGTCTGGGCTCCTCCGACATCTACAGGGCTCCTGTCCCTTCCACTGGCCCTTGGCCGGGAACTATCTGGAAGACGCTGTGCTCTGACACTTCTGCAGAGCCTTGTGCGTCCCTTCAACTGCGTCTTGGGCCACTGAGAAATGCCACAGTGGTTTAGAAACTCCAGTCAAGCAGCCAAACCTGACTTCTGGGCCGTCACATTTGGAGCCATTTCCCCTGAAGCATGTGAGCAATTTTAAAACAGCATATGAGTGTTGAGATGGAACATAAAGGATCTTATTTTCTTCATCCGATTTTATCCGTCCATCTCTCCTAATGGCAGAGTCCACGTGTCATCCTGCATGTCTCACTTTGAATGAGACACAGAAACACTCAGCATCACGGCACAGGACACCTTACACACCCTGAAGCCTTTAAACACAACCACCACCAAGAAGCTTGATTCTGGCATCGTTGTCAGAAGGAGGAAGCAGAGCTTAGTCTCTCGAGTCCTTTCAAAGGGGAAGAACCCTATACTTCTAAATTTGCTGAGGTTAGACTTGTGACCAACGATGTGATCAGTTTTGGAGGATGTTCCATGGGCTGATGAGGAGAATGTGTATTCAGTTTTGTTAGGATGAAATGTTCTACCTTTGTGACTTAATAAAAAATAAAATAACCTTCATGTTTACATGGATGGAGCTGGAAAATGTTTTTCTTAGCAAAGTATCTCAAGAATGGAAGAAAAAGTATCCAATGTACTCAGCCCTATTATGAAACTAATTTATAGCTTTCATATGAAAGCTATAACCTAATTATAGCCTAAGAATATGGGGAGAGGGAGGGAAGGGGAGGGGGTGAATAAGTGGAGGGAAGGTGATTAGAGGGATCACCTCTGTGGTTTATCTTACAAGGGTACAAGTGAATCTTTCTAAAAGTAGAATATAAACATCTTAACACAATAACTAAGAAAATGACATGAGGGCTATGTTAATCAGTTTGATGAAAATATTTCAAATTGTATATGAAAACACCACACTGTACCCCATGATTGCATTAATGTACAAAGCTATCACTTAATAAAAATAAAATAAAACAAAAAAATAAAAGGAGAAAAACCTCTATCCTTTTCAACACAGATACTCCCTCTAGACACACACCTAACACTAATGACCTGACCATAGGTGGTTTCCCATCAGATGATTAATTCTCTATTAAATTCCCATCCTAAACACCTTCTTTGCTTGTTGCTCAAAGCAACAGTCCATGAGCATGTTGAACTAATGGATAAGAGGGATATACGGCAGCTTTATAGGGGTAGGAAGAGACCTACTGCTATTATTGTACTGTCCCCTGAAAGTTGTGCAGTGCACAGCCTGTGCAACCCTGATTATACAAACTTATAACATCAGAATATACTCCATATTCAATATTATATATTTAATATTACATATGCTATAAAATTAATATGAATATTGAAAAATATTTCATATGCTATAAATAACATATTCAAAATTACATATGCTATAAAAGCAATATATCTATTATGTATCCTACACATGTGAATCTTATTGGCCAGCAAACTTTTATTCAACTAAGTTTCATAATTCTAAACAAATATCAATCAGTTAATTATGTTTCATACCCCAGTGTTAGAATCTCTTTTCCTTTTCGTCTTTGAGTATAAATCCACTTGAAAATCATACTTAATTTCACTTGAGTCAACAGTGATCTTTGTCTCTCTTTAACCCATTGGTCACCAAAAATTGGGGCTGGATTCTAATTCTGCCTTATAAATATCTCTCAAGCCTCTACCCTCTCAGGCCTTCTCATGTCTCCTCCAAACCGTTACAGTAGTTTTCTAACTATTCTTCCAACTTCTAATTCCTCCCAA
The DNA here is from genome assembly GCA_963574575.1 of Galagoides demidoff. NCBI lineage: Eukaryota > Metazoa > Chordata > Mammalia > Primates > Galagidae > Galagoides > Galagoides demidoff. The sequence goes on from CAUYQV010046150.1 coordinate 8,610, forward strand.
ACCAATCTGTCACATGATAGCCAGAATGACTTCCTAAAACACAGATAGGTTTAGGTCACTGCTTTGCTTTGGAACCTTTAATGACAATACAGTGCCCAATGTAAGGCCAAACAAATCAACATTTTTTATGTTTTATGACCTGTTTACAGTCCAATAAGCTTTCAGGTCTGGGCTAAAATGACTTCCAATATCAATCAACAGCCATTTGAGGAAAAGCTATTGGGCCCTCATAAAATCACAACAGGATTCAGGAATATTCAAAAAAGCCAGTAAGAGCCACTTCCAGATGTCAGGGTGTGAACACTTTGGTAGAAATGTAAATGAATCATAATTGACCACGGCCAGTGTGATTTGGCCCCAGTTGAGCACACCAGTCTTGTCTCCAGGAAATTCCCACTCATTCGTTTTTCCTACATTTCAACTGCATTCAACTTTTAGTTACCCCCAAATGTGGCAGGTTCTTGGATACCTGCCCATGTACTTCGGAGTACCCTTCCCTATGTCACTGCCCAGTGTCCTCACATGCATCCTTCTCCTCTGCCCAGCAGTACCCTTCCCTATCACTCTTAGACATAATTGTTTGCTCCTTTATCACAGCTGCTCCAGACCCTGGTGTCCATCTCCACTGAAGTGCAAGTTCCTACATTGTTCAAATCGATGTGCTTCCCACCAGGTTGAGGGCAGCCCTTGTATTTTAATTAAGGCTTCCTGCCTTCCTTTGATCCTTCTCTCCTCCCTCCCTCCTTCCTTCCCTTCCTTTTCAAACAGAAACTTTCTTGTATGACTAGTAGATGTCATTTTTATATATCTGAATACATAATGAAAGCCTATTTTTAAAAATTCACTTCAATAGAATGAAATTAATTTAATTTATCCATTTTTACAAATATGAGAGAGTCTCACTCGGTTCCCCAGGCTGGAGTACAGCAGTGTGATCACAACTCACTGCAACCTCCAACTGCTGGGCTCAAGTGATATTCCTGCCTAAACATCCCGAGTAGGTGAGATTACAGGTGCACTCCACTGACTTGGTCAATTTTTTAAATATTTGGCAGAGACAGGGTCTCGCTACGTTGCCCAGGTTGGGTATTGAACTCCTGGCTCAAGCAATCCTCCGGCCCCCCAAAGTGCTGGTAAAATTAATTTTAGAGGTATTCATTGAAGCTTTATTTATCTGACAAAAGAGAGTAAGACATAGAAGCTGCCCTCAAGAAATTCATAATCCAGGAGCAGCAGCCCACACCTCTAATCCCAGCACTCTGGGAGACCAAGACAGAGGATTGCTTGAGTTGAGGACTTGGAGACCAACCTGAACAAGAATGAGACTCCCATCTCTACACAAAATAGAAAACTTAACCAGGCATGGTTGCCCATACCTGTAATCCCAAGTACTTGGGAGCCTTAGGCAGGAGGATCACTTGAGGCCAGGAGTTCGGGGCTGCAGTGAGCTAGATGATACCACAACACTCTACCCTGGGTGACAGAGTGAGACCCTGTCTCAAAACGAACGAAACAAGAATTTCATCATCTAGTGGCTACATTTTAGTTGACTGATAGCTCTGCCATTTTCCCCAGTGGAAGAGATTTCAACCCATATTTATTATGGAAGAACTCAAATAAATAAAATAAAACGAAGAATCGATCAAATAAATAAAATAAAACGAAGAATCGATCAACTCAATTAAGTAATTAATTAGTTAAATAATCAGAGCACAACTCCCCCTAGGCTATGGCTTTCCTGAGAAAGATGACTGCATCGAAGCTCAAACAGTAGAGAAACAGACCAGAGTGTGTGTGTCTGCAGATTAGCTGCTATCCAAATTCCCAGAGAGGCAGTGAAGGAGGGTGGCCGACACCTGTCGCTGATGCAGCCACCGTGCAGACGCGCTGAGGCTGCAGGTAGGTACAAACTGCCAAAGCTCCCCTGGCCAAAGACAAGTGTGGTGGGGTCTGGCTTCTTCCCCAGCACCGGGATCATCCACCCTGTGACGGGTGGTCCCAGAGACCCAACTCCCTTGTCTATGGGGACTGGAGGAGAGCCCATGAGCTGGCAGCCCCCACCCACTCCTTCACTAGACACGCTTCCTGGGGCACCCATCACACCCCTGGAGATGGTCTGAGATGACGTAGGATGGGCTCTGGAAAGCCCAGTATCACGTCCCTCTTACACTAACTCCATCTTCTCTCTGGAAGGTCTCAGGGCCTGCAGCCTGGACAGGTTTTGTGTCAAACTTCTTTAGGCCAAACTTCATGAAGTCAGCCCGGGGCGGGGTGGGGGGGGGTGCATCTTCATTTCTCAAGAGAAAGCCGAGATTCAGAGCTGCTCCCCCAGAGACAGTCAGTAAAAGCCATTCCAGTAAGTCATGAAGAAAACCAGAGCTGTGCCGCCAAGGTCTGAGGGTGGCACATTCCAGCCCGGTGGTTTCTCCCTCGGCCCAGCCAAGGCTTTGCTCTGCGAAGGGGAATCGCCAATCCAGGATCTAAGGCAAAGTTTGCTTCCCATTTCTTTTCTTGCATAAAGTAAACAGCATCGCTTTTGAAATCATTATGTAACGTTAATTTCAGAGAAGCAAGAAGCACAGCCTCATAAAGTCTGGTTAGAGGGAAAAAGAAAGTTTCAAAGCTGCCCATCTGCCACGTCCCACCCCCACCACCTTTCCGACAGGAGGCAGTTTTTGCCTAGGGAGCAATTTTGTCTCAGAGACAGCCCTGTACTTGGGAAGGAAGAATGTGCGACAAGGTGCAAGCCTCAGCATAAGTTTCAACTTCAAAAGGGGGATAATCACCGTCTCTGTCAACCCTGCCCTTCCAGATAAACAACTGGGTTCCCAGGTTGAAGAGGAATTCTGTCCCCTCCCCAGGGTCCCCCAAACCACACATTCCTTCCACCATCCCTGGCAGTCATTTACATACACCCTAACCTAAACTGGGGCCCGCTTACAAAAGGGCTTGTGTTTACCTTTATTCTATTTAATTCCAGTGCTTTCTTCCAGCTATCCAATCTGCATGTAATTAAAACCATATTTCAGCAAACGTTGAATGGTATGAAAAGTTTTACCATATGTATACAATTGACTAGCTGTAGACTTTGGCATGTCTGCAACGATCCCATTAAAGAGGGGCGGGCCTGGCTTATTTTGGAGTGTACGTTATATGCTTTGGGTCAGTCCTGTTTTTTACTTGTACTAATGTCTGTGACGCTTAACTCTTTGTCAACAGTCGCTAGTCGAGCTCTTGCATTTCAACAATGAGGACCACTGTGCCCTAATCAAAACCCCTAGGTCACAAATGATTTGTCTAGTGGAGGAAGGCTGCTTTAAGAATTTTCCGTTTTCTAAACCAAAATTACCCTTTCCAGTCTTGACGGACAAAGGCTGAATAGATACTATCAGAGCCTTCAGGATCAAGTTGAACTGAATGGAGAAAATACAATCATTGCTCCCAAATACTAAGGGCCGAGGGCACTCCTTCCTGCTGGAAAGAGGTAATTTTAGGACAAAAAGAGGAAGTACTGTACTACCATAGATAATAAAAATTTGAAACGTATGTCCCAAGAGGTAGCAGATAAAAAAACACAAACAGATTCAAGAAGGAGTTCTCGAAGGTCATGCTGACAGATCCACCTTTGAGGATCGTTCCTGACATTCTGAGACTTATACAAGGGAGCAAAAATATGTCTTTCCACCTTATCCCACTCTCCACCCCACCCACCTCTCCTGCACAACAATAAAAACAAAAAAATGAAGACACTGTCAGAGGCAGCATGGGAGCTGGGCTAGGCCTTCTGTCTGACTCTCTGGGTCAAGACGATATGATCTGTAGATATTTTAGCTATGAAGGTGCAATGTTGCTTTAAAGACATTCTTTAATATAGACTTCAGAATGAGTTGAAGTCTCTCTCAACATGTGACATGAAGCAACATATGTTCTTAATCTGTGGGTTTAAAATTGTTTTAGAATTACATCAATGAGACATGTCCTCAAAAGGAAAACCAGGCCACCAACCCCAAACACGGGAGTGTAAGAGCAGTGACCAATACCACTACTTTCTAGCTTGGTGTCTTACAACAAACCAGTTGTAACAATTCCTTGAAAAGGAACTTTTATCACGAGCTTAAAAAAACAAAAAAGAAGAAGTTTTGGAAATGAGAGAGTGTTAGTTTCTTGTTAGAGGTCAGAGCCCTGCTCAGCTGATCCGAGGCAGAGGTGTGCAGGGCGCAGGTCTCCTGGGAAAGGAGTTCCCTCATCTCATTCATCAGACCAGCAGAGCTCCCGCACTAGGTTCTCAGCACTCGATGTTGAGTTACAGAATGTTAAGATTAGAAAACTGCCAATAGAACCGAAAAAGTTCATCCCTGAAAGAGGGACGGTATCGTGACATAAATTTTGTCTTTAAATCTTGGGTACCTGATAAATAATGAAAACCATGACAGCTCACTGGTCAAGCGAAAAAGAAACAGACAAAGGAAAACAGGAAGATGCTGCAGTGGGGATAAGAGGCGGGAGTTAGGGGAGGGATAAACAGTGATGAGAAGGGATAACTAAGTGGAAAGAAAAGTTCCAGATGGTAATCAAGACCGTCTGACAACTCTGCTGCCATCAACAAAGCCTGTCCCTTGTCCCGCATCATTCTTACACGACATCACAAGACAGAAAGGGAAGTACTAATCTCCCCAGTCCACAGATGAGAAGACTGAGGCCCAGAAGAGACATGCATGTGCCCAGGGTCACAAAACTAACAACCAGAGACCACCTCGACTTTGAGTTTTATGGTCTTTTCCCAATTCAAGTGTCATGATTTCCAAGTCCTTAAATAATTTGGAAGAAAAAGTAGAAAAATATTTTTCATCTTTTCCCTTTTTCCTATATATATTATATAAAAATAAATGTCACCCCTATAATTCTAGTACTCTATCTGGGAAGCCAAGACAGGCTTGAGCTTAGGAGTTTGAGACGAGTCTGAGCAAAAGTGAGACTCTGTCTCTTAAAAAAAAAAAAAAGGCATGGTGGTACATGCCTGTAATCCTAGTTTCTTGGGAAGGTGAGGCAAGGGGATCGCGTAAACCCAAGAGTTTGGGGTTGCTGTGAGCTATGAGACAAAGGTACTGTACTGAGGGCGACAGAGTAAGACTGTCTAAAAAAAAAAGATAAGCCGCAATCCCAGCTACTCAGAAGGTTGAGATAGAAGAATCCCTTAAATACTGGCCTGTTCAAGGCCAGCCTGTGCAACAGAGCAAGATCCCATGGCTTTGAAAATAAATAAACATACAAACAGGTTCTGAATGTTCTTCTCCCCTTTGGAAGATGTAATTAAACAATTAGGAGAGAAGTAACTAATGTAGATTCAGGATACCACAGTTCCCATCTCCCCATTCATCACCTAACCAGTAATATATGTTAGGAACAAATGGCGGAGCCTTTCAAGAGGCTGCAGTAAAACACTCTCTCATGTTCTAAAACAGAAGAATGGTATCCTCTATTTGGGGACCTGCCACTGGGACTGGAGAGGACTTAAAGGGCACCCGAAGTTTTCTGTGGCATGAGGTAGAGTTACCAAGCTAGCCAAGGAAACCAGATGGAAAGAATAATAGATGCAAAGGGTCCTGTGTAGAAGAAACAAATACCGTGCTTATGACGATCTTGATTCTAAAGATAGAGGAAGGGACTTGGGAAGGCGAGCGTCTCCAGGCAGGGCTGGCTGAAGGGTTCAGCCTGAGGACTCGTCTTTTCCCTTTCTGAGGATCAGTCCCTATTGTTTTCCTGACTTTCTTCTGCTCCAAGTAGGATTTTATGTCGCATATGTTACTACTGGTCTGAAGACAGAAGACGCCTACTAGAAATCAGCCTCTTATTTGTTCTATGATTTTCAACTGGTGTGCTGCAAGAATTGTTAAAGATCATTAATTAAGTTATTTTTGAAAGAAGTTCAGGCTTGGCGCCTGTGGCTCAATCGGCTAAGGCGCCAGCCACGTACACCTAAGGTGGTGGGTTCAAATCCCCAGCCTGGGCCCGTCAAACAACAATGATGGCTGCAACCAAAAAATGGCCGGGTGTTGTGGCGGGCGCCTGTGGTCCCAGCTACTTGGGAGGCTGAGGCAGGAGACTCGCTTGAGCCCAGGAGTTGGAGGTTGCTGGGAGCTGTGATACCACGGCACTCTACTCGGGGTGACAGCTTGAGGCTCTGTCTCAAAAAAAAAAGAAAAGAAAAAGAAAAACTAGCTAGGTGTCATGGTGGGCACCTGTAGTCCTAGCTACTTGGGAGGCTGATGCAGGAGGATCATTTGAACGCAAGGATTTGAGGTTGCTGTGTTCTAGGCTGATGCCATGGCATTCTAGCCTGGGCAACAAAGTGAGACTTCTGTCTCCAAAAAAAAAAAAGGCCCATTTCCTGTTCCTGAAGGATATTAGTGCTGGTTGGGTGTCCCTGAGTTAGCTGTCACTGGGGGTTTACTGCATTAGGCCACCCCTATGGCTTCCAGCTCTCCAGTCTCCTGAGGTCTCGTGGGGAGTGCGATCCTTCAGACTGCTGTGTGTTGTGTGAAAGCCCTCAGTTCTGCTGGTCTCACCAGACACAGAGGTTCATGCTCTTGTAGCAAGAGAAAGGCGGGAGGTGAGCCAGTCTGCAGTCATTACTTCGGGCACCATCTGCTTTTCTCCAAGGCTAGGGTTTGAGACGGGAGTTCAGCTGCTCAAAAGAATAACGTCACACTGCTGCTTAGAAAGTATGAGGAACTTGGAAATCTTCGAGGGTGAGGAGGAGCAAATATGCTCCAAATAAAGGATAATTCTAGAAAGATCTGAGATATTCAGGAGGTAAGGGGGACATCTGGAAATGATTCCAGAGACACACTGAAAAGCCCAGGCTCCTCAATGAAGTGTTTCCCTCCTGGGTCATTTCAAGGCCACTTTCCTCAGAAAAGTTATTGCTAGATGGACCTCTTAGGGAGAGAGATGGGGAGTGGGAGGTGCCTGAGGCCCCTCTGTCCTCACAGAATGAGGCTTAGACAGGGATCCCCAGGCGCCAAGGTTGGCACGACTTGTTTGTGCAGCCAGCAAGGGGACTTATGGGCCCGGCAGTGTCTAGGTACCTCCTGCGTCCTCTCTGGGGTCCTGGCTCACCACTTGCCCACACGCACAGACCGCTAGGGAGTGGCCTGAGTGCCAGACCAGCTTCCACCCGGCCTCCAGCTGACGATGCCTGAACCAGGCGTGAGCCCAGGTGTGCGGCCCCTCTCCCACCCCCACCTTCACCTCCTGGCAGCCTCATTGCCGCTCTCCTGTGTTTGCCTGACCCTTCCCTCTGCACCCCTTAACCACCAGGAACAGATTTCTCTTGGGGGTCTCCACAAGCGGGTGGGCCCTCCAAGGAGGCTTTGCCCACACAAAGGGACTCTAAGCTTCAATTTTCTGCCGCCTAGCACAACACTACCTGCCAAAGCTTGTAAATGCATTTTTAAACCCGGGCTAGGAAAGCTGAAGGAAGGGAAGGGAACACTGGGGCCACCGGTGTAGCCGGGAGGCTGCATTGTTCTCACCCAGCATTGTTCTCAGACTGTTCTCTGCTTACCCAGAAGGCCCCCAAGACCCCTGGGGAATCCTTCAAGATTGTTTTTCCCAAGACTGGGCTCTTCAGGTGTGAGCTGCAGCTCTCGGCCACGTAGGTTACTGTGGCATTTCTACAGCAGGAAAAAGGAAGGAACTTCTGATCTGTGCAGCCATGGCATCAGCTATGTGCGCCCCCACCAGCTGATAGCGCCAAGAGGAAAAGAGCTCAGTTTCCATAGTAATAAATCACCAGGAAGGGAGCCGTGAGGGGAGTCAGCAATAGGATTTTTCCCTTCCCCGGCTCCCCCCCCCCAACACATCCGCCATTACGGAGCTGGCTGGATGCCTGGCGCCTCTCCCAGCTGAGCCTCCAAAGCCACAGGTAGAGGGAGGAGGAGGAGGAGGAAGGCTCTGCCAGATGGAAAACACATCCTTGGCCCCTCCTAAAGGTGTCTGTGGGGCACAGGTGTCTAAGCAGAGCCCGAGGGGCCCGGCTGCATCACACCTGTTTGCTGCGAGCAGTCTGTAAAGCTCTCCATGTGTGCCACCTGCACCATCCCGTCTCCTTACCTTCCAGCACACCTGACACACTACCGAGCCCCACAGCACAGGTGCTATTAGCCCTTTTATAAAAGAAGAAGAACCAGACCTCATGAGGGAGAGAGATGAACCACAAACAATTTACCAAGTCACCAGTTGCTCCTGAAGGGCTCAAGGCTCTCTTTTGGAACTCTTTCCCTTGCCAAAATCAGACATCTGTCCCAAGCCTTGTCAGTCACTCTTCATCCATGCCATGGTCTCTTGACTCTATCCTTTGCATGGGTTGTTCCCTCTGCTTGAAATGCTGTTCCCTGCGTCTTTGGTCAGCTAACTCCCCAGGGGAGATGCCTCGTCTCTCCTTCCCAGTGGCTCTGAGGCCTTGCTTTTACACCATATTGTAAGGCAACAAAGAGTAGTGGGAAGAGTAAAGGCTCATGTAGAACCAAATCAGCTGTGTGACGTCGGGGGACTTACTTAACTTCTCTGAGTCTCAGTTCTTTATAGGCAAGATGGAGAGAATGATAAGCTGTTTTATGGCGTGTTTGTGAGATGTTAACACATGCAAAGCACTTAGAAAATGCAAGTACGCTTAGTGCTCAGTAAGGGTTAGTCGTTAAAGAATTCACTTTCTGAAAGTAGGAGCCGTCTTTTTTTTCATTTTTCCATTTTTCTTGAGACAGAGTTTCACTCTGTCACCCTGGGTAGAGTGCCATGGCGTCACAGCTTACAGTAACTCAAAACTCCTGGGCTCAAGTGATCCTCTTGCCTTAGCCTCCCAAGTAGCTGGGACTAAAGGCACCCACCAGAACACCTGGCTAATATTTTCTATTTTTAGTAGAGACAGGGTCTCTCTCTTGCTCAGGCTGATTTCAAACTCCTGAGCTCAAGCAATCCACCCTGCCTTGGCCTCCCAGAGTCCTAGGATTATAGGTGTGAGCCCCTGCGCCCAGCCAGGAGCCATCTTCAAATGTGTAGGTATCTCTAGATCCAGAGGCTTTGGCTCCCAGTGGGTGTGGAGGAAATATGTGACTCTGAATCTGTAAGAGGCTGTTGTTCAGCTATTTTCGATACCTTGACTCACAGTTATTTCATTTAGGTAAGTTACTGCAGGATTGGGCCCAGGTAGCCAAGGATCAGCACTTCGTCAGGGCAGTGAGCAGTGTCCCGAATGGCCCCCTGTAATCACTTGACATCTACTTGCCTGAGCTCCTGCCCTGACCCGGCTGAGCCTGGAAAGTGTCTCCCCCCAACCCAAGAGGCTCTCAGTCTTGCCACTGCTGGGTAACACTTACAGTCTGTAAGCACCAAGAGATTTAAATAATCCACATACCTGCATCCCAGAGACCACTCAGATGGCAAAAGACAAACCTCACATTTGGGCAACTAGGCACTTCCTCTGTGGTTTCTCTTGAAAACTGAAACCAAACTCTTCATGCAAATACTTGAGATTTTGAACTAAGTTATGTAACAGAGTCTTTCCACTTAAAAATACAGACTTCTTCAACTCTATAGAAACAGAATGCAGACCCGCGATTGCTTGGGGCTTGGGGAAGAGTCGGGGCTTGTCTGCCAATAGGCAAGAGGGAGGTTATGAGTGCTGGTGTTTGCTGAACTACACATTTACAAAGTATAGGGTTTCCAAATTTAGTGAGGATAAATACAGGACATTATATTCAGTTAAACTTGGAATTTCAGAGGAGCAACAAGTACCGTTTTCAGTATAAATACGTCTTGGATATTGCACAGGACATGTCTATACCAGAAAAGCATTTGCTGTTATTCTGAAATTCCAGTTTAACTGGGAATCCTATATTTTCTGTGGCAATCCCAACGAAAAGTTATTGAATTGTACACTTACGACATTAAAGCTGTTAAATGCAGCACGATGTCTAAAATAATATTGTCGCTTTAAAAAATACAGTTTTCTCTTTCATACATCCTCTTCACTTCCTCCCCACTTTCACCACTGGCAAAATACAACTACAAAAATCACCCCACCCACCCAGGAACCCATACAATCACTAAAGTAGGAAATATTCTTTTTTTTTTTTTTTGAGACAGAGCCTCACTTTGTAGCTCTGGGTAGAGTGCCGTAGTATCACAGCTCACAGCAACTTCGAACTCTTGGGCTTAAGTGATTCTCTTGCCTCAGTCTCCCAAGTAGCTGGGATGACAGGTACCCTCCACAATGCCCAGCTATTTTTAGAGATGAGGTCTTGCTCTGGCTCAGGCTGGTCTCGAGCCTGTGAGCTCAGGCAATCCACCCACCTCAGCCTCCCAAGTGCTGGGATTACAGGCGTGAGCCACCGCGCCCGGTAGGAAATATTCTAAAGCGGTGGTTCTCAACCTTCCTAATGCCGTGGCCCTTTAATACAGTTCCTGTGATTGAGAACCGCTGTTCTAAAGAGCCACATCAGCTTTGTTTACCTGGTGCTAGAGACTGGCCATGGGCAGGACTGCGAGTTCAGGAATACTACTGGGCAAACCAGGGAGTTGGGAGCAGCCCTCTCCTTGCCAGGGACTCTGAATGTTAAAATCACCACCCTCCTACCCACACTTACTGCCCAGAAATTAGGGAGATGTACAGTCCCTTTGACTTTCACTGGCTGGGTAGCCACTAAATGCCCTTTGCAGGCTGAGTGAGGGGGCTATAAAGATGAGTAAGACACTTCCCCGCTCCTAAGGAGGTCACCATCTTGGCAGTTACAAACCCAGGACACACCTCCCAATCCACATACTATCTTTCAAATCAAAGAGACAGAAAAATTCCTCTTTTCTCTCTCCTTTGGGAGAGAAACATCTTTCACTTTGTCTAATAAAGTTAATTTGCATACATATATGTAGGGTTTGCCTTTGGAATTGCACTTTGCAATCAGCATGAGAACATGACCTTTCTAGAATTCATATATAGAGAACTAAAAACAAGCCTCCTGCCTCTGGGTCTAAGCAATCTAAGTAATAAGTTCTGACCAACTGATAAAGTTATGATAATTTGTTCTTTAAATCCACACTGTCTGAGATTGGATCTTAGTGACTTAAATGTGATGTTGGGTGTTTATGTCATTAAACTTTTCTTTTTCTTTCTTTCTATTTTTTTGTAGAGACAGAGTTTCTCTTTTATTGTCCACAGTAGAGTGCTGTGGCATCACAGCTCACAGAAACCTACAGCTCCTGGGCTTAAGTGATTCTCCAGCCTCCCAAGTAGCTGGGACTACAGGTGCCCGCCACAATGCCTGGCTATTTTTTTCTTGCAGTTTGGCTGGGGCCAGGTTTGAACCCGTCACCCTCGGTATATGGGGCTGGCGCCCTGCTCACTGAGCCACAGGCGCTGCCCTGAACTTTTCTCTGGATGTGTACAGTTGCCCATCTTTATCTGTGGGGAATTCACTCCAGGACTCCTCCTGCAGATACCAAAATCTACAGATGCTAAAATCCTCCATATAAAATAGCGTAGCATTAGCATATAACCTACATTTCTCCAGTACGCTTAAAGTTATCTCTAGGTCACTTGTAATTCTTACTAGTATGTCACACATCACTTCATTTGTGTGGATTTGACATAGTACTTGGTGTATGACAAATTCCAGTGTTGCTTTTTGGAACTTTGTGGAATTTTGCCCTCAACATTTTTGATTCACAGTTGATGGAATCCAGGGATGAGGAACCCACAACTACGGAAGGCTGACTGTATCCGCACAGGGACTCTTCTCTTGAATAAAGAGGACTCACCGACCTTCCACTGTATGCCCCTCACTTCCATGTTCAGTGTTAGAGGATTTCACAACAACTGCCCCCAACAGTGGATGCTCTAGTGGCTCTTTATAAACCTGTAAGCCTAAGAATCTCATTACTTAGCTCATCCACAATATGAACAGGTTAATCTGGGTAGTCCAAGCAGGGAGGAGAAGCACTCTTGGGTAGTCTCCACAATACACAAATAAATACAGATAGAAAAATCACTAACTACTTAGTTGATACCATTTGGGGTAAAACACTCCCAGTAATGAAATAAATAAAATAAAAATAAATAAATAAATATAAATAAAATAAATAAAAATAAACATAACCAAGGGGTTGTTGAGGGTGAAAAGTTAGGAACCCCAGCCTGCACAGAATGATAAGAAATTCCAAAGGAACAGACAACATTTCTCTCCTTGGTAATCAGGATATCAGAGTGAATTTCTACAGCACTAAAAGAAACTTGTTCCCTTTACAGCATTTGATGGTATTTTTTATCTATGAATTGTATCCCTTTAATAAGTACCTCATTTAGTTCCCTTCTAATCGACCTGAAATGGTGGAGTATTTCTGAAGGGAGCTTCAACTTTTCTTTTTTTTTAATTTCAAGAAAACTAGGCAAAAATGAAAATAAGATGTTACTGGCAGAGACAGTTAACGCGCAGTCTGTTCCCTGGACCATCGGCGATTGCAGAAACGTGACAATGGCGCCACCTAATGGTATGAAGTTTGAAAATGTTTTCTCTCTCAAATTTGTTTTATCAGCGGCAGCTTCTCCTAAACACCTTTTTTTTTTTTTTTTTTTTTTTTTTTGCAGTTTTTCGCCAGGGCTGGGTTTGAACCTGCTACCAGCGCCCTACTCCCTTGAGCCACAGGTGCCGCCCACTTCTAAACACCTTTTTTTTTTTTTATTTTATTGAATGGTAACTATGTACATTAATGCACTTCTGGGGTACAGTGTGGGGTTTTCGCATGCAATCTGAAATACTTCCATCAAACTGATCAACACAGCCTTCATGTCATTTTCTCGGTTATAGTTTTAAAACATTCT
>CAUYQV010046153.1:0-11229 GCA_963574575.1 Galagoides demidoff
AAAGACATTTGCACCAGAATGTTTATTGCTGCCCAACTCATAATAGCCAAGACACGGAAACAGCCCAAGTGCCCATTGATCCATGAATGGATTAACAAATTGTGGTATATGTACACCATGGAATACTATGCAGCCATAAAAGATGGAAACTTCACATCTTTTATGTTTACCTGGATGGAGCTTAAACAATACTACTATGAAATTAGTATATAATCACCTACACATTCATACGAATGGTAAAACATAACTATAGTTCAGAAAGTAGAAGGGAAGAGGAGAGAGAGGGGAGGGGTGGGGAGGAGGGAGCTCACCTAATGTGCGTGATGCAATGGTACATTTCAAAACTATTAAGAAAGGAGTATAATTGTGACAGATGTGTTAATCAGTTCAAAGTAAGCATTTCAGATTGTATATCAAATCAGTACACCGAACACCATAAATGCATTGGTGGACACAGTTATGATTTTTTTTTTGCAGTTTTTGGCCGGGGCTGGGTTTGAACCTGCCACCTCTGGCATATGGGGTTGGTGCCCTACTCCTTTGAGCCACAGGTGCGGCCTATGATTTAATAAAAACAAAAAGAAAATCACATATGTAAATAAATGTATTAGACTTTTACACTTAAAAACGTATATGACTGGGGTGGTGCCTGTGGCTCAAAGGAGTAGGGCACTGGCCCCATATGCCAAAGGTGGCAGATTCAAACCTAGCTCTGGCCAAAAACTGCAAAAAAAAAAAAAAAACCTAAAACAAAAGTATATGAAAAGTGGCCTTGTAACACTCCATAGAAGAGTGGTGTCTGCACTGTACAGTTGGTTTTTAAAAAGTAGGTATCAGCTGTTTCTCCTGAAAACAGAGTAAGCACAGGAGGAAGTTATATTAGCCTGTGCAATTTTTAGACAACAGAGGGTAAAGTCAGTTCAGAGAACCAAAGCTCAGGGGTATTGAATAATGACGCCAGTAAAGTTAAATCCTGAATTAATGGGACCTTTTGTAGATTCCATAGCCAACATCACCATTTGAGTTTAAGGTGGTGCCAAAGGTTAGGAGCTAGTCAGTCTTTTCTCCCACTACCCCTGAGGCCACTGTCTCCAAAATGTCCTCCCTGATATGAATAGATGCGACAAGTCCCCTTTTCTTTGCTGCTTGTTGCCTTTGAAAACTTCTTTACTATGGTTACATTGGATTATAACTTGTTTATGAACCGTCTGTCTTCCCAGAGAGACCCAGATTTCCCTCAGGTACAGATGCAATCTCATCCATGTCTCCTCCCCTGTTGCAGAGCCCAGAACTGGGCAGAGGGCAGGTACACGGCAAAATGCAATTTGAACAAATTTTGTCTCTGTCAGTATTTCCTTAGCACAGTTTTGCTCCTCTGAGTGTGCACTAATTTTACTCTATTGATTTGTCAAGTAAACATGCTTCTGTCCCCACTGAAATGTTATCGTTTGAAGACCAGATTATACCCATCTTTCCCTAGTCTGGCATATGCTTAATATGTTTTTTCAATGAATTACATTAATAACTATTTTTCTAAAAGTTTTAGAAATAGTATGCACTTAGATCTGGTTCTTTCATCTAGTGATTTATTCATATAAAAATAGTAATTAGTCCCTTTTGGGTGGGTTAGAATACGTTATGGAAGGTGGAATTCTCTAGCAAAGCAGGATAGATTTTGGATAGAGTTTCTGGGTTTTCTGCTGACTGGCAGGGGGGCATCCTTAGTACGTTGTTGAGTCAGAGACTTTAGATTGAATCCTGTGTGAGCGATGCCCTGGGAAGGTGGGCAGGTGGCTGAAGGAGAGAGGCTTTCTAAGGAAAGTGCTGGAGTTCTGTGTACCTGCGTGCCCCAAACCTGAGAGCACTTTCCTAAGCCAGGCTGGGTCCACAGCTAAATAAATGGTATTGCTCTTCTCTATGACCCAGATACTCCAGCTGCTCTTCTGTGACTTTCTTTGCTTTCAGGGCTGCTCTTGAACTTCCCTTGGGCAGACTTCACTTATAGAGTTGGAGAACTATTGATAGAAAAGTTTTTGGCCCCCTAGACCTCCTTCATCTCAAATTAGACCTATTAGCTAGGTCCTGGTGTAAATTAATAGGCTGATTCAGATCTAACAGTGAAAACCTGCAAAACAATTTTTCAATTTTTAATGTGCTTTCCTGGATAATTAAAGTAATCACAACCATTGTGTGGATCTGCCAAGGACTAAGCCCCTTCTCTCTCCATTTCTCTCTCTCTATTATGTATATACAGAGTGTCCACAAAGTTTGTGTACAATTTAAAATAGAAAACTATTTTATCTAAGTCCACCCTGTATAATTAAGCACACATTCATTTATAGATATATCTATAATCTGGTTTTTAGCTGTACAAATCTTTACATACATATATATCTACATATTCTCATTTAATAATTAAAATCACCCTGTGAGGTAGGGTCTGCCACCGGTATTTTTTTAGTTCAGAAGACGGAGGCCCAAGCTGATGAGGTAACTAGCCTAAGAATACTCAGCTAGTCGATGGGTTAGCCAGGATGGGAAACTAAGTATTTTGACCCCAAAGCCATTGCATTTCCTTGTTTCCATGTTGGCATCTAGATCACACTATCCCCACAGTGTAGTTTGTAGCTATTGCTGTACCCTCAGAGTGAGGTAGATGTGGGAAGGAGAGTCACTGAGCCTGTCCTCGCTCACAGGAAGCTGTACCTGCCTAAGGTGGTCAACTTCTCTGGAGGCTGCCCTGTAGCAGCAAGAGGAGCAAATCTCCCAGCACTCCTGGGCTGGCTTCACAAGACTTTCCGTGAATGTCTTTGGAAGTTGTGCAGCAGCAGGGATGCCAGGCTGACTGGTGTTCTGAGCTACTCTGTTCAAGGTGGTTTAAAGTGAGTACTGTTGGAGTCAGTCAGATGGCTTCAGAGACCCATGGATTGTCAGATACCAGAATATCCTAAAGGAGCTGCAGTTTGTTAGGAAGGGGGTTGCAAGACCTTGGAGCACCTGCTGTGCCACTGGGAACAGCTTCACAAAGGGAAACAGTGCACTGTGGGTGCCACCATTCCATGGACAGCCCACGGAGTCAGTTCCCACTGTGTAAATTAGAAAATTCTAGGGAAGGAGAAGCTGGTTGGCTTCCCTGCACAATTTTCTGAAAAACTAGATAATTTCTTCATTACATTTGAGTTTCTTAAAGCTTGGATGTAGCCTCACGCCAATTACAGAGACCCTAACTCTACCCAGCCTCTTAAAAGGGAGGCATAAAGGGCTGAAGAGTTGGTTGCAGACATTTTTAAGCCCACAACCCATTGTGAGTGCTGTAAACAGGCTATAAAATCCAAGTGGGAAGTGAAGGTTTTTCAAGATTAGCACATTTGGTTCCATTTATTGAGCATTTACAACTTAGTGTACCAGGCACTCAACATATGTTTTCTCATCAATTTTTACTCCAAATCTAAGTGGTAGTATTCCCATTTTGCAGAGGAGAAAAGTGAAGCCCAGAAAGGACGATCACCCTGGCTGAGGGGACGTGGTTTTCACTGGCTCTGAATGTGGGAGCTGTAGGTCCACAGACCACACTTAAAGTTGCAGCTCTCTGACCATACGCAGGGGAAACTAAGGCCAGAGGGGTGTGCCCTGTCCCTCTGGACCATCAGCACTTGGCCTGTTGTGCCCAAACCACTGACCCCATTTGACCTTGGCCAGAGTGGGTCTAGGCTGGGGGCTGAGCCTCGGGCATCAGCTCAGACTGAGGTCTGCTTGCTTGCTGTGAAGACTAGATGCTTCTCTCCACGGAGGGGCCAAGCACCTGGCCATCTGGTGTCTTCCTTTCCATTAGGCATGCACACAAGATTCACTTTCAGAATTACGCTATTGTTTAATGAGAAGATATTTAACAATGTGCAAGAAGAGCTTCTAAAAATGTATGGAGGGAGGGTGATTGGAGGGATCACCTCTATGGTTTACCCTTTACAAGGGTACAAGTGAATCTTTCTAAAAGTATAATATAAATGTCTTAACACAATAACTAAGAAAATGACATAAAGGCTATGTTAACCAGTTTGATGAAAATATTTCAAATTGTATATGAAAACACCACACTATACCCCATAATTGCATTAATGTACACAGCTGTAATTCAATTAAAAAAGAATAAAAAAAAAGAAATGATAAATGCGATTTTTGTTTTCATTTGGGAAATAATTACTATATTATTGAACTTGAATTAGGGCAACATAATTCAAGTAAAATATGGACACATTGGGGCCAGGTGTGGTGGCTTACACCTGTATTCTTAGCCCTCTGGGAGGCCAAGGTGGGTGGATCTCTTGAGCTCAGGAGTTCAAGACCAGACTGAACAAAGCGATATCCTGTCTCTACTCATAGAAAAATTAGCAAGATATTGTGGTGGGCCGCTATAGACCTAGCTACCAGGGAGGCTGAGGCAACAGGATCACTTGATCCCAAGACTTTGATGTTTCTGTGAGCTATGACACCACAGCACTCTACCCAGGGCAACAGAGTGAGACAGTCTCAAAACATTAAAAAAAAGGCAAACATATCTTCAGGCCAATTTGTAACCCTGGAATTGATTTCTTTTTTATTTCAGATTAAAATGAGGATACAAAGACTGGGTTGCATTGCTTACATTTCTAAGTTCAGGTTCAAGTTGTAGTTGAGCCCTTCATCTGGTGAGTGTGCTGTATACTGCTATGTTGATCACATTAGATGAGAGCTCACCATTCCCCACCCTACCCTTCTCCCCTTTCTCCGTTTCTTCCTCCCCCTCCCCCACTTGAATATACTTGTGTTTTTCTCTTATATGGGCATGTAGTTGTTTTTCTGTTGGTTTCACATTAATATTGCCTACATTGGAATATTTGCTTTTCCATTCTCATAATACTTTAATAAAAAGTATTTGCTTCAACTTCTAGGTAAATACAATAGATATAAAATCTCCATCCTTTTCATGGCTGAATAGTATTCCATGGTATACATATGGCACAGTTTGTTAATCTATCCATGGTTTGATGGGCACTTGAAACAAATCATTTACAAGAATAATGATTCACAAGGACATTTGCACTAGAACATTTATTGCAGCTCAATTCACAATTGCCAAGACATGGAATTGATTTCTCATGTTAATACACAGTCTCTTGTATAAAGAACAATATCCATGTCAATGCTGGAGACTAGACTGTGAGTTCTTGGAAGAGAGGGGAGTTTCCTCTGGTTGGGCTGATCTAAATCTCTCCATGGGAACTTGCACAATTCTGGCACAGGTGGCACAAGACTATGTTTTCTGCCCTCATCACTGCCCTCTTTCCTTCATACAATGTTAAATAAAACCAAGTAGTATGATTTCTCACCTGAGTTTTGGTTCTCCTGCTTGTTTGTGAGGGTAGAAGTTGAACGCAGTAGTTCCTACAAAGGGATGATTGCTAGAGGTTTCTGTTCAGCTGTCTTGCTCTACCCCTTCTCCCTCCTATCCTATTTTGTGTCATGTTTGTTACTGAACATTGAAGAGCACAGAAGAAACAATTAGTGAGCTTGAACATATGCTATTGGAAAACATAAAATCAGAAGAGAGAAAAAAAGAAGAATAATAAAAAACAATAAATAATGCCTACAAAATAACCTCAAAAGGGCAAAATTTTAGATTTATTGGCCCTAAAAGGGTAGGGGGGAGAGAGAGAGACTGGAGTAGAAAGATTATTCATAAAATAACAACAAGAAATTTCCCATACCTATAGAAAGATATCAATATTCAGATACAAGATGGTCATTATTTACCAAAAAAGATTTAACCCAAGCAAGATTATCTCAAGGCATTGAATAACCAGCCTCCTAAGATCACAGAAAAAGAAATGATTTTAAGGGAAGCAAGAAAAAATGGGGGAGAAAACACATTTAAAAGAACATCAATATGTTTAACAGCAGACTTACTGACGGAAACCTTATAGGACAGGAGAGAGTGGCATGACATATCTAAAATGCTGAAGAAAAATACCTTTAACATCCTGCAAAAATATCTTTCAGACATAAAGGCAAATAAAGACTTTCCCAGACAAATAAAAGTTGAGAAATTTTATCAACACCAGACCTGTCCTTTAAGAAATCCCAAAAGAAGATCTTCAATATGGGAAAAAAGGACTTTAATGAACAACAAAAACTCATCTGAAGGTATGCAACTCATTGGTAAGAGTAAGAACTCAAATACAGAATATTCTACTGTGGTGTATGTGTGCCACTTATATCTTGAGTAGGAAAGCCAAAAGAAAAACTTATCAAAAAATAACTACCCAACTTTTTGAGAGATAGTGTAAAAAGTATGAATAGAAGAAAAAAGTTTAAAAAGGTGATGGAAATGGAGTTAAAGTATAGAATTTCTGTTAGATATTTCTTTGCTTGATTATTTTTTCATAAGTAGAGTTGTCATACATTTAAAATAATCAGTTCTAATTTTTGTAGGCCTCATAGTAACCTCAAATGAAAAAAATGTACAAGAAATACACAAAAAATAAAAAGTAAGAAATTAAGACACGCTATCACACAAAAAAATTGCTTTTTATTAAAGAAGGTAGGAAGAAGGAAGAAAGAGAGGATGAAAAAACAATGAGAAATCAAATAATAATCCTGTAGTAGTAAGTTTTTATCTATCAGTGATAACATTGACTAGGCATGGACTAAACTCTCCAATCAAAAGACATAGAGTGACTATATGGATTTTAAAAAACATAAAAAAGAGCCTGTCTGTAAGAAACCATTTCACTTATAAAGACACACATAGGCTGAAAATAAAATTATGGAAAAAGATATTTCAAGAAAATAGAAACCCAAACAGAGCAGGAATAGCAATATTTCTATGAGATAAAATAGATTTCAGGACAAAAACTGTAAAAAGAGTCATTATATAATGGCAAAAGAATCAATTTAGCAAGGGGATGCAAGATTTCTAAATATATACATACACTCAACACAGGAACAGATATATAAAGCAAATATCACAAATAAAGAGAGAATAATCATTGAAGATGATCTCAACACTCCATGTTCAGCATTGGACAGAACATTTGGACTTAACCAACTATGAAATACTGACCTTAATCTTCACTATATGTCAAATGGACCTATTAGATATTTATAGAACATTCCATCCAATAGCTATAGAATGCATGTTCTCCTTGGCTTATTCTCAAGAATAGATGATATGTTAGGCCACAAAACAAGTGTTTAAAAATTGAGAACAAATTAAATCATATCAAGTATTTTGTGTGACCATAATGCTATAAAAATAAATCAAAAACAAAAAGAACATTGAAAAATATACAAATACATGGGATTTAAACAGTACGCTGAATTCCAGTGCATCAATGAAGGGTTTAAGAAGAACATTTCAAAAATTTCTCAAAGCAAATGACCATGAAAAAACATTTGTCCAAACCTATGGGATACAGGAAAATCAGTAAAAAGAAGAAAGTTTATAGCAACAGGTGCCTTGCTTACATCAAAAATGTAGAAAATTCATGAAGGCACAGTGGTTCACACTTAGAATCCTAACACTTTGCAATACCAAGGCAAGAGGATGGCTTGAGGTCAGAAGTTTGACACTAGTCTGAGCAAAAGTAAGACAACATCTCTACTAAAAATAGAAAAAAAAATTAGCCAGGCATGGTGGTGCATGCCTACAGTTCCATCTTCTCAAAAATCTGAGGGAGGAGGATCACTTGAACCCCAGAGTTTGAGGTTACTGTAATCTAGCCTCTACCCAGGGCAACAGAATGAGACTGTGTCTTTAAAAAGAAAGGGCTAGAAAAGCTTCAGATATATAATCTAGCAATGCATCTGAAAGAACTAAAGAAATGAACAAACCAAACACAAAATTAGTATGAGAAAAGAAATAAAAAAAATCAGAGCTCAAATAAATGAAATTAAAACAAAAAACCCAACCAAATAAAAATAAACAAAATATCAATGAAATGAAAAGTTGCCTTTTGGAAAAAATAAACTAAATTGACAGAACTTTAATAAGGGGAGGGGGGAGATGACCCAAATAAATAAAATCAGGACATTAAGCTGATATTGCAAAAATCCATTACGCCAATATATCCCCATACATTGGAATGCCTAGAAGAAATGTATACATTTCTAGGCATGTGTAATCTATCAAGATTGTACCAGAAAGAAATCTGAAACCTGAATAAATCAATAGCAAGTAATGAAATAGAAGCAGTAATAAAATGTCTTCCATCAAAGAAAAGCCCAAGAACTGATGGCTTCACTGTTGATTTCTACCATGCACTCAAGGAACTAATCTCAATCCTATTTAAACAATTCCAAAACAAACAAACAAAAAAAAATAGAGGGTATACTTTTAATCTTATTCTATGGAGCCTGTATCACCCTTATATTAAAACCAAGCAAGAATACAACAACAACAATAAGAAAAGAAAATTATAAGTTAATATCTCTAATGAACAGAGGTGCATATATCCATAAAAAATATTAGTAAACCTAATTCAACAACATATTCAAAAAATTATTCATCATGAGCATATGAGATTCATCCCAGGGATTTAAAGATGGTTCAGTGTACGCAAATCAATTAATGTGACCCATTGTATTAACAGAATGGAGGACAAAAACCATATGATCATTTTGATTGACGGTGAAAAAAGAAAACATTTGATAAAATTCAACATCCCATCATGAAAAAAAATTTAAGAAACTGAGTATGGGCTCGGCACCTGTGGCTCAATCGGCTAAGGCGCCAGCCGTGTACACCCAAGGTGGCGGGTTCAAATCCCCAGCCCACGCCCGCCAAACAACAATGATGGCTGCAACCAAAAAATGGCCGGGCATTGTGGCAGGCGCTTGTGGTCCCAGCTACTTGGGACGCAGAGGCAGGAGACTCGCTTGAGCTCAGGAGTTGGAGGTTGCTACGAGCTGTGATGCCATGGCACTCTACCCAGGGGGATAGCTTGAGGCTCCGTCTCAAAAAAAAGAAAAAGAAAAAAAGAAAGAAAGAAACTGAGTATGGAAGGGACTTCTTACTTCAGCATGATAAAAGTCTTACATAACAGATCCAGAGCTATTTATTAGTATCATAATAAATGGGGGAAAACTGAAAGCCTTTCCTCTAAGATCTGGAAAAAGACAAGGATATCAACTTTCAACACTATTATTCAGCATAGTGTTGGAAATTGTAGCAAGAGCAATCAGATAAGAGAAAGAAATAAACACATCCAATTTTGAAAGGAAGGACATTTTCCTTGTTTGAAGATGATATGATCTTATATCTAGAGAAATCCAAAGATTTCACACATAAACAAAACTATTAGAATGGATAAACAAATTCAGGAAAATTGTCGGATATAAAATTAATATAGAAAATTTAGTAGCATATCTATATGCTAACTGTAAACAATCTGGAAAAGAAATCAAGAAAGGATTCTCATTTATAATAGCTAAAAATAAAATACCAGGAATAAATTTAAGCAAAGAAGTGAAAGATCTCTAAAATAAAAATTATAAAGCATAGATCAAAGAAATATAAAAGGATATAGAAAAACTGGAAAGATATTCCATGCTCACAAATTAGTAGAATCAACATTGTTAAAATATTCATATTACCCAAAGCAATTTACTGATTCAATGAAATCCGTATCAAAATACCAATGAAATTTTTTCACAGAGATAGAAAAAATAATCCTAAATTTTATATAGAATCACAAAAGATCTGGAATATCCAAAGTCATTGTGAGCTAAAAGATCAAAACTGGAAGAATCACATTACCTGATTTCAAATTATACTACAGAACTATAGTGACCAAAACAGCATGGTACTGGCATAAAAACTGACACATGGATCATTGGAAAAGAATGGAGAACCCAAAAATAAATACACACATCTATAGTGAACTTATCTTTGACAAAGGTGCTAAATGCATACTACAAAGGAAGTACAGTCTCTTCAGTAAGTGGTACCGGCCAAAATAGATGTCAATACACAGAAGAAATAAACTAGACCCTTATCTCTAACCATAAAAAAATCAAATAAGAATGAATTAAAGATTTAAATCCAAGATCTGAAATTATGAAAATACTAAAATGAAACTTTGACAAAATGCTTCAGGAAATAGCACTAGACCAGCATTTCTTGAGTAATACCCTCAAAACCTATGCACCCAAGGCAAAGTTGAACAAATGGATTACATCAAGCTAAAAATCTTCTGCATAGGGAAGGAAACAATCAACAAAATAGATGGACAACCTTCAGAACAGGAGAAGATATTTGCATGTTACTCATCTGATAGGGATTAATAACTGGAATATAGAAGTGGCTTAAACAACTCAATAGGAAAAAAATCAAATAATCTGATTAAAAATGGACAAAGGATCTGAATAAACATTTCTCAAAAGAAAACATACAAATGGCCAACAAGTATACAAAAAATGCTCACCATCATTAGTCATTGGAGAAATGCAAATCAAAACCACAATGAGAAATCATCTTTCCCTACTTCAAAATGGCTTTTATTAAAGAGATGGGCAATAATGATCAGTGGCTAGGAAGTGGATAAAGAGGAAACTTCAGGCACTGTTGACTGGAATGTAAATTAGTACAACCACTATGGAATATAGTATGGAAGTTCCTCAAAAAACTAAAACTAAAAGTACCATATGACCTAGTAATCACACTGGTAGGTGATATTCAAAAAGGGAATTCAGTATATCAAAAATACATCTCCACTCCCATACTCCTTAAAGCACTGTTCACGATTGCCTGGATTCCGTATCACCCTAAGTGTCCATCAACAAAAGAATGTATAAAGAAATTACGGAACATAAACACAATGGAACATTATATAGCCATCAAAAGGAACGGTATCTTGCCATTTGCTACAACTTGAAGAACTGGAAAACATTATGTTAAGTTAAATTAGCCAAGCACAGAATGACAAATCTCACAAATTCTCTCTCATATGTAGAAATTAAATATTTAAAACAATTGATCTTATAATAATGATTACCTGAAAATGAGAAGGATAACACAGGAGGAGGGAATAAAGTGGGAATAGCTAATAGGTGCAAAACTTTACTTATCTAGAATGATATTATTTGATAGAAAAACAAAGTGACCATAATCAATAAAAGTTATACTTTAGAGTAACTAAAAGAGTGCAACTGGAATATTGCTAACACAAAGAAACGATAAGTGCCTGAACTGAT